>CM043697.1:132290634-132460634 GCA_023935145.1 Bretschneidera sinensis
AAATCATAAATTAAAGCTTAATAATAACAATTTTTACTACAGTAAAAGCAAAATTTTAAATATTGTCTAAAAAATTATTGGTTCTTATCTAACCAGCTGCAATTTATTTATGCTTTAAATGCATATTGGTCATTTTTTTTTAGTACAACGATAATGTTAACCTACCTATATTCTTTCTATCTATACCAGAACAATTGTTTTATAGATAATGAAATTATTAGACAATTGTTAGCTTAATTAGAATTTAATCCCAAAATTTCAAAGCACTCAAATACATAGATTTAAAATAAAATTCTTTTGTATATATATTTTCAATTTGAATTTATATTTTTAAATGATTTTTAAAACAAAAATTTGTATATAATTAATTTTTATATTTAAATGATGATTATTTTTTTATGATTTATATTTATAATTATATATTTTTAAAATATATAATTTAACATATATATGTTTAAAAAAATCATGAAATTTAAATTGATACATCAAAACAAACTAAAATTAAAATATTTTATTTAAATAATTAAAATGAAATGTTGTTTAAATTTTACATCGAAACTCTAAAAGAAAGTCATCAAGCACAGAAAAGATGGTAATAAGACAAAGTAATTAAAATAAGAAACAAATCACCTCAACATTTTGTGGAAAAAGAAACGAATCCGTTGTATCCCACTGAATGTATTCTCTCTCACGTGGAATAGCACAAAACAATAAGATACTCTTTAGCTTTGGTGTAATCAAGCAAATCAATGTTTGGAACTTTGGGAGCTAATAGGGACACTTCGCTAACTAGACACTAGTCACCTTCAACAAATATAATTAGTTTTAATAATATTCCAACATATTTTATCTTATTTTTCATTACCTTTTATATATTCTCTCTCTTTTTGCCTTTTATTCATCATGAGATAGTTTCATCCATATTCTTCTTTAACCTCTTTTACAAAGATTTTCCTGTCTTCATCGAGGCGTTATTTTATCTTGTATATCCAAGTAAGTAATCATTTATTAACTTTAAATTTTAATCAAAACATGATTATTAGTTGAAATCATGCCTCAATATTTGAGGAAGACGATTAACAAAAAATTAAGAGATGATTACAATAAAATGTATGTTTATATAAAAAATACACTTACATCATTCTGTTTTAAACATATACATTTGCATCTTAAATTTTAAACTTGCATTTCTAAATTCTATCAACCGTTAATCAAAAGTAAACATTTACATCTATGAATCTCTATTTTTAGGGATGCAAGTGTGTATTTTTAAAAAATAAATATGCAAATATATTTTCTGTATAATAAACACAATGGTATTTTTGTTATTATCTCAAAAAATTAAGATGAGCATAAACGTGTCTTAAATTCGATTAGGTTTATAAACCATGAGGCTTACACATATATTAATTTAGCTAATGGGCATCAACTGCTAAAATAATTCCACGGGCATAGGCTAACATTAATTGGGTTTTTAAGTTTTACAATAAACGGGTTAAGAGATTCGTTAATTAAGTGAGATACATGGTAGACTTAATAGACCTGTAACTCTAATTATCTACTAAAAATTAACTAATGTGAGTCATAGTGGACATTGAGTTTGTGATAAGTGTATTAATGAATCACTATACAAAGAGATGATTATATCTTTATTCCAATTATGATTTTAAGATATGGAATTCTCTAAAAAGAATACAATTTTCTTCTTTAGGGTTTTACAATTTCTCTCATCAAAGCTAGCAATAAGGGAAATAAAAAAAGATGAAGCACCTATGTTTAAAAAGAAGATTCGTTGTTACTAATTCACTGTACATCTCAAAATAGATTCCAAACAAGATAATGTTTTTAATTTCTATTAAATTTTATTTGAATGTTTGATATTCTTCTATGATGATTCTAAAGGATATGTATGAATATTTTGTAGAATTTATAACAGACACTTTGGCTTATTATGAATTACGTTGATTTGGTCATTGACACCCTTTTTCAAATTGGGAAATGAAATCAGTTTGCCTTTCTATTTGCGGTGTATGAAATAACTATTGGGTTGAAATTTAATGGCACAATTGTGTGAAAGTAACAAAGTTAAAGTAAACATGGAAAGTTAATTGGAATATGATATGTGTCTGAATTTTTATATTTTTTAAGTGCATTCTAGAAAAGAAAAGAATTATTAAAGGTTTTTATGTGGAAAAATAAGCACCAACATAATGATTGCCCATTATTTCTTTTGGATTGCATCGAAATTGAATTTGAAGATCTAACTTCACTCGAAGTAGAAAAGCTAAAATGGCTAAGAGAGTACATGCTAACAACATTTTATATTTCTGTAAAAATGCTACCAGGCAACTAATCCTCTGTAGTCTAGTTGGTTAGCATATACAGCTCTCACCTGAAAGACTCGGGTTTAAGTCCCGGCAACAGAATATTCATTTTATATTTTTGCAATTTAAACGATGTCGTTGCAACAACATGTACAGCTAACTTTTGACCAATAAGAAGTTAAACCAGGATTAATTCGGGTTTATTTTGTAATTTTTTTTAAAAAAATATTTCATCAGTGAAAGTTGAGATAAGGTTATATAAAATATTCCTTGAATTAAATTAAATTTATAAATATAACACGAGGTGGATTCAAATCGAACTTTTATCGAGTTTAAATTCGATCAAAGTTCAGTTCGATCGAGTTTAAGTTTGAAAATTAGATTCGATTAACTTATTGAACCAAACTAAAATATATTAAGATTCGTTTCGAAAGGCTCTCGAACAGTTCGATATTGTACTATCAAACTCGAGCCGAATTAAATTCGAACATAACTCAAGTCAATATTTTTATTTTTATTTATTAAAAGTAGAGTTTAAATTCGAACTCGAGTTCGAATTGACAATTAAAGTTTAAACTCTAATTCAAATAAGCTCGTTTATTATCAAATTGAGTTGAATCGAACTAAAACCATCATAAAATCTATTAAATTTAAACTCAAATTTAATTTTAAAACTCAATTTAAACATAAATTTAAATTTATTAGTTTTAAATCAAGAAGAACTCAATTATCGTATTCCAAAACCATCATTGAGATCATTAACAAAATTTTCGAAAAAGTTGTTATAATATTAGAGGAAAAAATTGTAGTTTGGTTTGCGATCTAATCAATTTGGGAAATGACCCATTGTTTTCAAATCTGACATCAAATCATTGCTAGACTTTATGGTGTAAGAGCTGACTGTTATAATAACATGATTATATAAATGGAAGCTTATAAATCCTTCAATAATGAATATATATTAGTCGTGTGGGAGAAATAGGGTTTAAAATTTATATTTTAAATTAATTAAAAATTTTATTATTAATTTTTAAAAATTTTATTTGTAATATTATTTTTTGGATAACATATTTATACTAATATTATCAATAAATTTTTTTAAAATTATCAATAAAATTTTCTTAAAACTAATGTTGTAAAGTCGTGAGTAAATTTTTTCCCTTCTCATGACTTTAAAACGATTATTATATTATTACAATAAAATAAATAGTATATATAAAATATATTATTAAATACATAAAAAAAATTTATTTGTCTGTTTTCCATCAATTTAAGATTTTTTTTATAATAATTAGTAATTCAATTATATTTTTAGTCTGGGATTAATTAGAGCAAAAAAATCTTATTTTTCAATTTTGAGACCCTATTTTTACTCTTACTACTTTAATATCGTGCATCACTATTGTTATTCCGGTCTATACATTTGAGTCAAATTCTTTAATTATTTGGGTCGAGCTTTTCCATAATACATTGCACTTGCAAAAACTTTTTTGAATCCACTAATTATAAGTGAAGAATTTTAATTCTTTCAAAAAGTATCACTACTAATTTGCTATGTAGCATCATGAAACTTGCTTGAACAAGAAGGTGAAGCTAATTAAAGCTACCCACTAAACAACTATTCTCTTCCACTTCATTCTATCAAGTCTTTTTTTAACAGGGCGTTCCATTAAGATTATATATGGTGAAAAACAGAAACAAATAGTGGACCATGATCTAATTTAGCCTAACAGTTTGCATTGTTTGGTGGAATAAATCATAAATATAACACATGTATATGCCCAATTTGGCTTGGTTTCTAGAGAAATTATGGAAGATAAATCGGAAAAAAAAAAGAAGAAAAAAGAACACCACACGTGAAGAAGTATTGGCGTTGATCTTTATTGTAAAATCCAACATGGGTCCGCGTCACAATTTAAGAATAAAAAAATTGTCTCTGACACAGAGATAAGGCCACCAACTTGGCTTGGTCTCTACAGGTTGGCTCGGACAGACTGTTGAGTGAAATGTTGACAAATCCCAAAATACATGGGGACAAGAAACTTCTATCTAATTTGTTTGAGTTTACAATTTTTAATGAGTCAAGCAACCAATCTTGACAGGTAAGTCTGCCGTGGCTACACATCATGGATTACACATGCTACACTTAACATGAGAATTTAAAATTTAGAATTATTATTATTATCTTATTATGCAAAGTTTGTTGGCTTAACCTCATTACTCATAATACAAATTTTTTATTAAAAATTGATAAGTTAATAATTGATATTTTTTTGCTTCATAATTTTTATCAAGTTTATTATTTAATTAATTAAATAAGTAAATTTTTTATTACTAAATCATTAAAAATTTTATTTTTATCTTTATATATACATAAATGGAATTTAAAAATTTTAAAAAAAATATTTTTTATATTTAAAAATAAAAAATATATATATAATAATTAAAGTTAAACTTAAGAAAAAAATGACAAGTAACTAAAATTATGAGACAAAGAAAATAATATTTACTTTCAGAAAACATTAATTTTTGTACACCTATTAAAAACAATTTATAAAATTACCAAGTATTATCATTCATCAAAAATCTAAAAAAAATAGAAAAAAAAAAAGAATTGGTACGTTAATAAATAACTTAAAACCAAAAAATTTCGTACGCCTGTCCAAAAACAATTTAAAATAAAGCCTTCCATCGCTTGCGCGTTACACGATGTTATGCTTTGCAAAATATTCGGCGGATATTCGGTTTTTTGTTCGACCAGGAAAAATTGCTTTTACTTTCCACTATTCCGCTTGGGAGAGCGTGTAAGCAAACGCCGAATCACGTTCTTCTTTTTTATCAGCAGTCCAATTGGAGACTGTACATTACGTGACTTTCTGTCGCGTGGATAATCCATTCCCTTTCCGTAACGTTAGCCAACACGGGGAGCTTGATTAGGTAACATGACTGTATTACAATTCAGAGAGGAACTTTTTAAGCTACGTGTCGTGAGAAAAACGAAGAGTTTATTCTGGTACCGGTTATACATGATCCCAAAGAAACGGGAGACGTGAAGATTTAACGGAATAAAAATTGGCGGTGATCTAAATTCCAAGGAATATTCAGAAGCATATGACTCGTATGGGAGGGGAATATTCTACGGGGAGATCCGTTTCGGTACGTTCCCTTCAAACCCAAAATCCCACCTTAAATACCCCCCCATAAGCTAAAACCCCCAACATTGTTATCCAACAAAACCCAAAATACCTATCGTGTCCCCTCCTTCTTTCTCTCTTTCTCCCTGTTAATTTTTTTTCTCTTTCAGAAAAAAGAAAAGAGAAAAATGGCTCTTAAAGCTGTTCATGTCTCTGATGTCCCTAACCTCGACCAAGTTCAAGAGAATGCCTCTCTTTCACTCTATTCCACACGATTCTCCAAAGGTAAATTGATAAAGTTTAAGCATCACCGTTAGATTATGAGAATTTTTTTGGCTTATAACGTTCTATTGTTGACTTTTGTTTTATATGCGTTTTATAGGTGTGGATTTGAACAGGGCATCGTTTAGGATCCCAAAGTTTGTGGTGATAGGGCACAGAGGGTACGGTATGAACACGTTGCAGACGTCTGATTTGAGAACGAGAGCCGTTAAAGAGAACTCGATCCTCTCCTTCAACGCTGCTGCTAAATTCCCTGTTGACTTCATTGAATTTGATGTTCAGGTGGGTTTTCTTTTCTAGCCTTCCTTTTTTTTTTTTTAATTCTATTAGGGTAGAAGTTTTTTGGGTCTGTTTTCTTTTTCTTCCTCCGGCGAGATTTTGCGGTTTGGATCGTGAAAAATATTCGTACGAGTTTATTTCCATGTTTTTTTGTTCTGTGTTCATTAAAATAATGAATGATACCGACGTTGTTCTGTGGGATGTCGCCGCCGCGTAATACAAAGTTTTTGTCTGTAAGCGGTACGGGTTGCTTGATTGGGTACGCAGGCCCACATGAGTGACCTGTTGGGTATTTTAGTAAATTAAGTACTTATTTCTTTTTTATTTTTAAATTAAATTCACAGGCTTTTTTTTGCCTGTTGTCGGGGTTAATTTACGATTTTCCAAGTAGATTTTCTTCCGATTATCTTTTTTTATCATTTGAAGGAGATACTGATTATGTTTATTTTGCTGGATTTTTTTTTTTATGCGTGGGGGGTAGGGAGGTTTATGATTTTTGATTTTGCATTTAAAATAAAATTTGGAGGTGAAAAAAAATGTGGCTACGAGCCATTGACAGGAAAGTAAACAAAAGAACCATTGTGGTTTTTTGTAGGTGACAAAAGATGACTGCCCAGTCATTTTCCATGATGACTTTATCCTCTCCGAAGAAAAAGTAAGTTCCTCCTCTCTTTCGTTTGATTAGGTTATTTTTTACCATCATCAATCCTAAAAGCTAATTATTAACATTTTGCTTAATTTGGTGTTTTTAGGGTACTATTTTTGAGAAGAGGGTGACAGAGTTGAACCTATGTGAATTCCTTTGCTATGGACCCCAAAAGGAAGCAGGAAAAATTGGGAAAACCCTGTTGAGGAAAACAAAAGATGGGAAAATAGTTGAGTGGAATGTTGAATCCGATGATCCACTTTGCTCATTGCAAGAAACTTTTGAGAAAGTGGAGCCCAATTTGGGGTTCAATATTGAGTTGAAATTTGATGACCACATTGTCTACCAACAAGATTTTCTAATCCATGTTATCCAAACCATTTTGCAGGTATAATTTATTACTATATAATCTTTATGCTATTTTTTATTTTCTTTTTGGGTAGTAATTTTACGTTTCTGTTCTAAATTTTTGTTAATTTTGTGTGACAGGTTGTGTTTGAGTATGCTAAAGACAGACCAATTATCTTTTCTAGTTTCCAACCAGATGCAGCTCTGCTTATTAGGAAATTGCAAAGCACCTACCCTGTTAGTACCCTTGATATTTACTTTATTATCTTAATTTTTTTTTTAAAAACGCAATAATTAATACAATGGAAAGCATGATTAAAACTATACACTGACATATATATATATATATATATATATATATATATATATATATATTTTAAATGGATTTGAACCAGGTTTTCTTTTTGACAAATGGTGGATGTGAGATTTACTATGATGTTAGAAGGAATTCTCTTGAGGAGGCAATTAAGGTGTGCTTAGAGGGAGATTTGCAAGGGATTGTGTCAGAAGTCAAAGCAGTATTTAGAAATCCTGGGGCAGTGACCAAGATCAAAGATTCTAAGCTTTCTCTTCTAACATATGGAAAATTGAAGTAAGTTTCTAATTTTTCATTCTGGTTAATAAAGTCACAATCAAAGGAAAAAAAAAATTCTGACTCTGTGTTTAAATTTAACATAGAACATCTATTTAGGTACTAATTGTCTACACTTTATTTATTTTTTTATTATCGCAGCAATGTGGCTGAGGCAGTTTACATGCAATATCTGATGGGGATTGAAGGAGTGATAGTTGATCTTGTTCAAGAGATTACAGAGGCAGTGGCTAATATGATAGGGCCATCAAAGGCAGTAGATGAAGAACAAGGGGATGAGGGCATGCAGGTTAAAGCAAAACCTCAGTTCTCAGAGAGGGAGATTTCTTTTCTTTTAAAGCTGATTCCAGAGTTGATACAACTCTAAAACATGCTTATCATAGTTTTGCAATTTTGTTTGCCTCTTTATATGCCCAACACAGGGGTGCTATATCCCATTTCGAAATTCTGTAAATAAATTGGTTTATCTATGCTTTCTTCCAATTATCATTATTTGCGTATTTGCATTGCCTGCTTTTCATTTTCTTTTTTTATCGTGGCATGGCTCCTCCAATTTTGGGGAAGTCTCTAGCCAGCACTCATTTCATGGGGCCCAGCATTGATTATAAAAAAGTGGTACTCCACCTTTTTTACCCATTCATGTGCACATAATTGTAGACACATCATCGTGTCATTCGTCAATTTTGTTAAGACATATATATAAAAATAAATTAAGTGAAATGAAAAATCAAACAAGTCTAAAAACTAAAATTAAAACAAAAGAAAATTATTTTGGGATCTTGATATAAAAATATAAGGGAAAGTAAAATAAAAAACTTTGGGTTTGTTTCAAAGGAATGAGAATTAATTTGGAACTAGACTTAAAATTTAAAAGGGCTTCGTTGGGATTGGGACCAATTTACTTTTTGAGCTTCATTTTTCATTTAAGTAAGAAATTGGGTTTGGATCAATTTAGCAGACTCATTTCTCTTATCAAACAATTATGGGCCGTATTTGGGTTTAGTCAAAAGCCCAGGCTATTTCTCTCTCGTTTTGGATAAGATAGATCTTCTCTTTCCTTCTGGTTGAGAAAAAACAAAAAAAAAAGGCAGACTGTTCTCGTGCAAATTTTGTTGGCCGACTCTCAACCAAAATATCTGACTTCCTTTTCCTTCAGCTCAAATCCAAGAGAGACAGAGAAAGGAAGCCAGATTTTCCTATATTTTCTCACTCTCCAAACAGATCGATTCTCCTAAGAAATCCCAAACTACTTTCATCCTCTCTTTCCTGATTTCATCGTCAAATTCTTAGCCACTAAACCAGTTCCTAGCTATCATCTCCTCTATGCCGAAGTTCACCATTGCTGCTGCAACACCGTCGAAGTTGTTGATTCTCAAATCTGGAAGTAAAGTAGTGCTAGTCAAGCTCCATTAACTCTGACGTCAATCCTTTGTCGTACCTCCAGCATTGATTTGCAGTGCTGTCTTTAGTCAGTGGTTCTGTGTTCGTTCATCACAACAGTGCCATTCAAATCGTGATGTGTGTTAGATAAACAGATCTAAAATCGATTTTCTGTTGGTTTAAGTATGAGAAAATAGAGTTTCGGCCTAAATTTTCAGTAATTAAACCTTTCGTCCTTTCTCGATGAATATATATGAGTGTTCAGGAGTGTTGATGCCAAATACGTGCGTTGCTGAGCTGGAGGTCGGACTGCAGAGGTACCTGCACAGGGAAAGAGAGTGGTTATGGGGTCGACGGAGGGGATGCCTCCGAGGATGCTCCGATGCTTAAGTTAGGGTTGAATCAAGTGTATATATTGAAAGTTGAAAAAGAATCCATCCTTTTGAATGCTTACCAAGTCATTTTTATAGGGTTTCAGAGGCGGTATTGGGCCTAGGGCGGCAACGATACGATGTCCCAACTGGGTTGGGTAATGATGCCTATGAGGCCTAGCTAGATGGCTGGGGGCCGTTCGCTACTGCTTTCGCCTTGCTGGTTTGATCAGGAACCCTCCAGATACAAGGGCGGTTGCTCACCTGACATCCCAACTTGGTTTCGAAATGATGCCTAGGAGGCCCAGTTGGATAGCCAGGTGCCGTTCGTTAGGGCATGGCCTTGATGGCTTGATCACAAGCCGTTTGCGTGTCTGGAGTAGTTTGCCAACCTGACACCCAACTTGGTTGGGCAATGATGGCGTGAAAGGCGGTGATGACGTGGGGGCCGAGTGGCCCTGTAGGGCGGTTATGATCTGGAAGCTGAGCTGTTCGGTCCTGGATCGTCCACGTGTCTTCTTGTGACCTGCTGTTAAGTGGATTCACGCGTCGTCTTCCTATTGGTATTTTTTGGCAGTATCAGAGGCCCCCCACTTCCTTAAATGCTGCACTGTGGTTAAGGAAGTAGCATAACTGGGTTGGCATTTGTTCATCTGTGGAGGCATGATGTCGGGGTCGAAGATGTGCTTTAAGGCAAAAGAGAATGGGCCGAGGACTTGTGGAGCAATCCATCTCCTCGGCCAAGAACACCATGGGTCCGAGGACTAGTGGATCAATCCATCTCCTCGGACCTTGAAGAGAATGGGCCGAGGACTTGTGGAGCAATCCATCTCCTCGGCCAAGAACACCATGGGTCCGAGGACTAGTGGAGCAATCCATCTCCTCGGACCTTGAAGAGAATGGGCCGAGGACTTGTGGAGCAATCCATCTCCTCGGCCAAGGACACCATGGGTCCGAGGACAAGTGGAGCAATCCATCTCCTCGGACCTTGAGGAGAATGGGCCGAGGACTTGTGGAGCAATCCATCTCCTCGGCCAAGAACACCATGAGTCCGAGGACTAGTGGAGCAATCTATCTCCTCGGACCTTGAAGAGAATGGGCCGAGGACTTGTGGAGCAATCCATCTCCTTGGCCAAGAACACTATGGGTCCGAGGACTAGTGGAGCAATCCATCTCCTCGGACCTTGAAGAGAATGAGCCGAGGACTTGTGGAGCAATCCATCTCCTCGGCCAAGGACACCATGGGTCCGAGGACAAGTGGAGCAATCCATCTCCTTGGACCTTGAGGAGAATGGGCCGAGGACTTGTGGAGCAATCCATCTCCTCGGCCAAGAACACTATGGGTCCGAGGACTAGTGGAGCAATCCATCTCCTCGGACCTTGAAGAGAATGGGCCGAGGACTTGTGGAGCAATCCATCTCCTTGGCCAAGAACACTATGGGTCCGAGGACTAGTGGAGCAATCCATCTCCTCGGACCTTGAAGAGAATGAGCCGAGGACTTGTGGAGCAATCCATCTCCTCGGCCAAGGACACCATGGGTCCGAGGACAAGTGGAGCAATCCATCTCCTTGGACCTTGAAGAGAATGGGCCGAGGACTTGTGGAGCAATCCATCTCCTCGGCCAAGAACACCATGGGTCCGAGGACTAGTGGAGCAATCCATCTCCTCGGACCTTGAAGAGAATGGGCCGAGGACTTGTGGAGCAATCCATCTCCTCGGCCAAGAACACCATGGGTCCGAGGACTAGTGGAGCAATCCATCTCCTCGGACCTTGAAGAGAATGAGCCGAGGACTTGTGGAGCAATCCATCTCCTCGGCCAAGGACACCATGGGTCCGAGGACAAGTGGAGCAATCCATCTCCTTGGACCTTGAGGAGAATGGGCCGAGGACTTGTGGAGCAATCCATCTCCTCGGCCAAGAACACTATGGGTCCGAGGACTAGTGGAGCAATCCATCTCCTCGGACCTTGAAGAGAATGGGCCGAGGACTTGTGGAGCAATCCATCTCCTCGGACCTTGAAGAGAATGGGCCGAGGACTTGTGGAGCAATCCATCTCCTCGGCCAAGAACACCATGGGTCCAAGGACAAGTGGAGCAATCCATCTCCTCGGACCTTGAAGAGAATGGGCCGAGGACTTGTGGAGCAATCCATCTCCTCGGCCAAGAACACCATTGGTCCGAGGACTAGTGGAGCAATCTATCTCATCGGACCTTGAAGAGAATGGGCCGAGGACTTGTGGAGCAATCAATCTCCTCAGCCAAGAACACCATGGGTCCGAGGACAAGTGGAGCAATCCATCTCCTCGGACCTTGAAGAGAATGGGCCGAGGACTTGTGGAGCAATCCATCTCCTCGGCCAAGAACACCATGGGTCCGAGGACAAGTGGAGCAATCAATCTCTTCGGACCTTGAAGAGAATGGGCCGAGGACTTGTGGAGCAATCCATCTCCTCGGCCAAGAACACCATGGGTCCGAGGACAAGTGGAGCAATCCATCTCCTCGGACCTTGAAGAGAATGGGCCGAGGACTTGTGGAGCAATCTATCTCCTCGGCCAAGAACACCATGGGTCCGAGGACAAGTGGAGCAATCAATCTCTTCGGACCTTGAAGAGAATGGGCCGAGGACTTGTGGAGCAATCCATCTCCTCGGCCAAGAACACCATGGCTCCGAGGACTAGTGGAGCAATCCATCTCCTCGGACCTTGAAGAGAATGGGCCGAGGACTTGTGGAGCAATCCATCTCCTCGGCCAAGAACACCATGGGTCCGAGGACAAGTGGAGCAATCCATCTCCTCGGACCTTGAAGAGAATGGGGTTTCGTCTTCGTAGTGGCGGCGGGAGTGACACATGACTGTTTTAGCGTGAACAACAGAGCATAGTAATGATGATTTTCCCTTGGGAACTGAGAAACCTTTTTAGGGAAAATGGTGGTAGCTTCAGGGAATGGGATGTCTTTTGGGGAAGTGTGAGAGTTTGCCTTGGGCCTCGCAAAGGACTCCAGATTTTACGCCAGCATTAAATGTTCTCGTTTGTTGTGCTCCGTTTCCTATATAAGGAGGTTTGGGTTTCTCATCGCGAAACGGTCGCTTAGTGGGCTTGCGGCAGGGACTAGTAGGGCCTCTCTTCCTCCTTTCTGTGTCTCCTTCGCGTTCTCTTCGGAACGCCTGATCGTCTTCTGCCAGCATGTATTTTTCGGCTCGCGCCAAGACTTCACTCATATCCATAGGCGGACATCTGATGAATTTTGGACTGAAGAATCCGGATCTTAGTCCATTTTTGAATGCTAAGAGCTGAACACTGGGATCAAGATCTGGGATCTCCCAAGCTGCAGTATTGAATCTAGAAATATAGGCGCGAAGCTTTTCTCCTTTTGACTGGACAATATTGAACAGAGACTCTGAAGTTTTCTTGGGTCCTTTGCTGCTGATGAAATGAGAGGCAAAAGCATAGCTTAGGTCTTTGAAAGTGCGGATGCCTCATGGTTTCAAATGGGAATACCACGTCCCGGCCGCTTTCTCAAGGGTCAATGGAAATGTCATGCACATCACAGGGTCCGAATGTCTATGGAGGGTCATTGTGGTTCGGTAGTGCTGGAGATGATCCAGGGGATCAGTGGATCCATCGTAAGGTTTGATTTATGGCATCCAAAAATTTGGTGGGAGGGAGGTGTCAAGGACTTCTTGTGTGAAAGGTGGGTCCTGCACATTGAGATCATCACTAATACTGTGGCCGCGTTCTCTAAACGCCTCATTAATTTGCCCCTCTATGTCCTCGATTCGCTTGCCAAACCCTTCGCTATTCTTGGACATGGGACTTTCTCCGAACTTGGCTGGGGGAGGTGAGTGGGTCGCCGAACAGTCATCTGCTGGTGGGCAGCGGTCGGAAGGACCGTTGTGACCTAGTTCCTGCGACGGGAGTGGTACAGTATGCTGAGGTCTCCCGTGAACTTCGGCAGCCAGATCGGCTACTAGTTGTGCGAGCTCTGTGAATTGCGCCTGGAGTGTACCTTCATTCGGGTGAGCCTCGGGTTCGGCTGAAGAACTCGCTCCCGACCGTTGTCCCGACCGTAGTACGCGAGCACCTAGATCCCTGGTGGGTGTTTTTGGGGGCATGATAACAGATGAGTTCTTTAGGCTTCTTCGCTGTTACTGTCAGCGAGAGATGTAGTTCCCCACGGACGGTGTCAATTTATTGATGCCAAATATATGCGTTGCTGAGCTGGAGGTCGGACTGGGGAGGTACCTGCACAGGGAAAGAGAGTGGCTATGGGGTCGACGGAGGGGATGCCTCCGAGGATGCTCCGATGCTTAAGTTAGGGTTGAATCAAGTGTATATATCGGAAGTTGAAAAAGAACCCATCCTTTTGAATGCTTACCAAGTCATTTTTATAGGGTTTCAGAGGCGGTATTGGGCCTAGGGCGGCAACGATACGATGTCCCAACTGGGTTGGGTAATGATGCTTATGAGGCCCAGCTAGGTGGCTGGGGGCCGTTCGCTAGGGCTTTCGCCTTGCTGGCTTGATCAGGAGCTCTCCAGATACAAGGGCGGTTGCTCACCTGACATCCCAACTTGGTTTCGAAATGATGCCTAGGAGGCCCAGTTGGATAGCCAGGGGCCGTTCGTTAGGGCTTGGCCTTGATGGCTTGATCACAAGCCGTTTGCGTGTCTGGAGTAGTTTGCCGACCTGACACTCAACTTGGTTGGGCAATGATGGCATGGAAGGCGGTGATGACGTAGGGGCCGAGTGGCCCTGTAGGGCGGTTATGATCTGGAGGCTGAGCTGGCCGGTCCTGGATCGTCCACGTGTCTTCTTGTGACCTGCTGTTAAGTGGATCCACACGTCATCTTCCTATTGGAGGGGTATTTTTTGGCAGTATCAAGGAGCATGAGGGTTAGATCAACAAGATTTAAAACTGAAGGTTGGTTTGATGTAAATAGCACGGTTTTGGTTGTATCTTCCCGGCAACATTATTTGATGGTTATTGATCAAAGGGACATTTTAGTCATTTTACTTATAGGCTTTATAAATCTTTTCGCATACATTTTTTCTTTTCTTAATAAAATATTGACTAAATTACGTAGAAAACATTGTAGTATGACTCAGTTTCATAACAAATACTGAGGTTTATTTTGGTTCATACTAAACCATGTGGTTTGATTCAGTTTCATAACAAACCCTTGTGGCCTTATTCAATTTCATAATAAACCTTAAGATTTTCTTTGGTTCATACTAAATCCTATGATTGACACTATTTGCATCAGGGTTAACGGTGTTAACTTTGTTTTCAATCTCAAAGTTTGTTATGAAACTGAACTAAACAATAGAGTTTTTTTTTATGTAATTTAATTTTTTTTTAATTTTAGTATAATATTT
This sequence comes from Bretschneidera sinensis, assembly GCA_023935145.1. Classification (NCBI taxonomy): domain Eukaryota; kingdom Viridiplantae; phylum Streptophyta; class Magnoliopsida; order Brassicales; family Akaniaceae; genus Bretschneidera; species Bretschneidera sinensis. Next base: position 132,305,366 of record CM043697.1, read on the forward strand.
TAAAAAAATAGTGTTTGGATTGTAAGAAAGTGAGAGAAAATTCTTATTTCCAATGTTATAGAGGTTTATTAAGCTAGATGATGAATTCAAACTTCAAAGTCACATATACAAACCATACAAATTTCACTACATCATCAAAGAGGTACGTACATACATTTTTTTCTCATCAGTTTCTAACAAATCAAACACCATTTTTCTCTATTTAAAAATCAAACAATCAACACAAATCAAATTTAAAAAACAATCCAACAATCAACACAAAATCATCCACAAATGTCAAAACAAAATCAAAGAAAAAAAATACAAAAATCAACAATAAATTAGCATGGTCACTAAAATAAATCTTAGGATTTATTATGAAACTGAATCAAACCACATAATTTAGTATGAATCAAAGTAAACCTCGGATTTATTATGAAATTGTGTCAAACCAGAAGACTTCCTATGTAATTTAACCTAAAATATATGTTTGTCTCTGCCATTGAAAAAAAAAAAAACAAAGGACTATGGGTATGTTTGTTTTGGGCCAAATATTGGAGCCTTTTGTCTTGGATGGATTTAATTGCACAATCTATATTTACCTTTTGAACTTAGGGCCCATGTTTTAAGTACTAATGGGTTTTGAGCTGAATGCAGTTTTTAGAATCTTTGTGAGCATGGTATTTCATTTAGCTCATTTAACTGTAATAGAACTGGGCTTTTTAATTTTCATTTGGTAAATAGTCATGCATCACTATTTTACCACTTAGGAAAAACTTAAAAAAGAGAATTTTCATGCATTGTTGCATCGGACCCACCACAGAGTTCATTTTCAATTACTTAGATTATATGTTTAGAATTTAATAAAAGAAAGATAAATTAAGCGGCTCATTTAAATTGAGGCAAGTAACCCAACTCGGCGTCAGTTAGTCAATGATGCGTATATGGTAAACCTCCAAATGAATAACGTGTACATGTGACTTTTAACTCGGGATCTTTTTTGAACTTAAAATCAAATATAAACATTTAAATATATTGAACTTCAAATGTCAAAACGCATGTTGACCAATTCGAGGCATGCAAGGAAATTTAATGATAAACCTCAAAACTTACTGAATTTCAAGTGTCAGGATACGTGTTGGCTCAATCGAAATACAAATAAAATAAAAAAAAGTTTTTACTTTAACCATAATTCAAAACACTGTAAAACGGTTTTAATTGAACACTATAAAAAGATTAAAAAAAAATGATAATCTTCTTCAGGGTGAATGTTGGAGGGTGTCTAACACATTCTTTTTGTATAATAGATATTTCGAACCCAGTTTGATTTTGTAGGCCCATTTTTTGGTATTAATAAAATGTTAACATCAAAAAACACTGAATAAACTATTCAATCGATCCCGATTCAATTTTTCAAAGTTGAGTTTTTCTAAATAAAACTGTTTTAAACCCGTTAGACATATTACTTATCTTTTTTTTATTATATATTAAAAATAAAATAAAACAAACAAATCACGAGCAATGCCCGTTTGTCATAAAGTAGTTGTTATAAATACAAGGGAATTACTGGTACACAGTATTGATTGCGGTAATCAAAGCAACAACTTTAGAGTAGATCTTTAAGAAGCTCCTTTGATTTACCAAAAATCAATGTGGCTTCGTATTATTGTGTTATGTGAACGGGGTTGATAAATTAAATATTTTATTACATGATTTGTACATAATTTTTTAACTATCATGTTTAGTTAATTTTTGTTTTATTATTTAAAAAATAAATATGTTATGTTCTTTTTACGATATATATTTTAGTTTAGTTTACCATTGAATGTATGATATTTTTATTTTTAAATATATTATTTTATTTAAAAATAATATATTTAATAAAACATAATGCCTTCTTAACCTACCATAAAATATTACTAGCAACAAGATATGAGAAGTAAACAAAAAATTAAAAGACATGTTTGGATAACTGTAACTCGAAAACTGTTTTCAAAACAGAAAACAATGAAATTATGTCAGAATGTTAGCTATGTTTGGAAACAGTTTTTTAAAAACTGAAAACAACAGTTTTTAAAACTAAAAACAGTTTTTGAAAACTGTTTTGTTATGTTTGGCAAACAGTTTTCGGAGGCAATTTTTTAAAACAGTTTTCAAAAAACCAGTTTTCAAAAACTGTTTTCTGAAAACTCTAATTTTGTATTTTCTGATATAATTTTCGAAAAATAACCTTCAAATCAGTATTCACTTTTCTGTTTCATTCTTCTTTTATGGTATATAAAAAATATTAAAATTTTAAAAATAAAATAATATTAATTATTTTTAAATATTTAGTAAATATAAGAAATAAAATTAATATAGATTTTAAATTTAAACTTAAAACTAAAAATAATTACAAGGTGTACCAAAACAGTTTTCAAAATAAAACAGCTAGACTTGATAGAAGAAGAACAATGTTTAACAGCTAGACTTGATAGAAGAAGAAGGATTCTTATTATATTCATGAAAACAGCTAGACTTGATAGAAGAAGAACAATGTTTAATTAATGTTCTTGTCTTAATGCACATAAAGATGATAATGTAAATTAATAAACATAATAAAATAAAATCATGGCCATTCATTTTAACGAATCTCGAAGCTCATTGTCAACTACCAGGAGAAAAAAAACCAACATAATAATAATAATAATAAATATTATATTATTCATGTTCAATTAAGGTGTTCTTTTTTAGTTAAATCAAAATCGATGTGTTCAACTCAAACACGCGTCTAGAGGTGTTGTGTCTTTCAAAAGTTTCTTTATCTCAATATGATAGAAAGAAATTATTACTTCAATAAGGTGGGGTTTAACTTTTTATAAGGTAACGAGATCAAATAAGGTAACATAACAAAATAACAAAACAGTAATTAAGACATTCACTCAATAATAAAAGGTAAAAAATTTATGTAATTCGGTTTGTTACATTTGTGTTTACGGATGAAAGTAAAAAAATTTATTATAAAAAATAAATAATATAAAAATCGTTTAAGCAAATTATATTTCTAACCTTACCTTTATATATAGATTATAAATGGGTAAATCTCTTTTCATTTTCTCTTTAAAATCGTTTCAAAATATTTTAAATCAAAACGAGTTTTCGAATCGAATTAAAATATAAGATAGCTCAACACGTTTGGTAAACTCAAATTCATAAATAATAAATTAAAAAAATATATTTAAAATATTTTACTAGAAAGTTTGCCTTCCTATTCAAATGTATCTAAATATTAATATTGTTTTTGTGGTTGACTTAGGCGAAATGAGGGGATTGTTGGTGTTAATGACCCAGGCTTTACTAAAAGTCTCAAGTCCTTAACCATAAAATTTCCCAAGAAAAGTAAAATAAAAAAAATATGAATCCTAAAATTAGGTATTAAAGTTTGAATGCAGAACTGTCGTTTAGGATTCTAAAATTTAGTTGTAAGAGTTGGTTGGATAGTGTTTTTTACTTCTTTTTTATTTATTGGAGATGATTACATAATGAAAAGTTTTTTTTTTTTGTTATCCTCAAATTATTGGTGATTAAAATTTGATCTTAGATGTTTTGGTGCCATAACAAAAACTTCACCGGTTAGGCTGGAGATGATCATATATGGATTTTTGAAAAAATCCAAACATGTCAGAGATACATTTAATGCTAACCATCGAAAGATAAATGTCCCTATTGGTATCCCTTGCGTGTGGGTACTTAATTCCTATTCATACTCCCAAAAAATTTCCAGAAAAATTTGAAGGTACTTTACAGAAAATTTCTTTCGATTTTATTTTATTTTTTTTTATTCTGCTTAAATTCTTTGGTAACTCGATTTGGCAGAAAAGTTTCAATTGTTAGTTGTAGGCTAAAATGGGAGCCTCCAAAAAGTACCAATATTTTTATGAGTAAGACTTAAATAAAGTTGTTTATTTGACCTTCTTGGAGTTTTTTTCTTTAAATAATACTTTCAAACATAAAATTCAAGATCCAACTTATTGAGATTAAACCCAAAATTTGAAGGGTGGGTAGAAGCTCTTATTAAAACCAAAGGGGTTAATTGGGTGAGGTGAACCCGAGTTAAAAATTGAAAGTTGGGTCGGTTGTGAGATTTGTAATCAATTATTTATGATTTTGACTATTTTTGTGTGATGATCTGTGCATCTTAGTATCAAAAATTTAATTAAGTGTTGATATGAATACCTATGCATCTTGGTAAGTGATTTTGTGTGATGATCAATGTATCTTGGTAACTAACACTTAATTAAGTATTTTGATTATGTATTAATTGAAAGTCTAGACGTTTGTTGAAGTCATAAATATTAGTATTAAGAATTTAATTAAGTGTTGGTGTGAATACCTATGCATCTTGGCAAGTGACTTCATGTGATAACCAACACTTAATTAAGTATTTTGTCTATGTATTAATTGAAAGCCTAAACTTGGTGGGTTTGTTGAAGTCTATAAATATGGGTATCAAGAGAGGTAGTCCTCAATATGTTTCTTTAGCAGGACTAGCTGGTCAGATGTAGGGTTTAGTAAACTAAACACCAATATCCAATGGTTGAGTGAACAACGAGAGGTTTTTACTTGAAAAATCATGTACTATTGTGTAGTGAGTTTTAACGATTTTTCTCGTTCCAAAAGTTGTAAGGAAGTTGAATAATGATTGACTTGTGAAAGTAGAGAATGAGTTGTACCGAATCACGTTAAAATTCTTATGTTTCTATTTCTTTATTTTTGTTATTGTTATTATGTAATTGTTGATTGGGTGTCAAATTTTTAACAGAACTTTACTATAAATAAAACTCATGTAATAAATCACATATACAAAATATAACTAAAAATATCACTTTAGAGTATAATTTAACTCATATTTTCATTAACAATTTAAAACTTAATAAATTTTGTACGAAAAAAAAAAATTTAAAATTTATTAAAACATATTGATTTTTTTAACTTAAAATTATGGTAAATACATGTTACTATTAAATCATGATAATTAATTTTATTATTATAAAAGTAAAAATTTTAAATGTAATTTCAAAAATTTCATATCAAGAAGTTGATATAAGTTTTACTCAACTTTTAAAGAATTTTTTTTGCTTCATCTTTATTTTTTATTATTTTAAAGTAGAAGTTTTAAAGATATTAAATTTTATTTCTTGACAAGAATTTTGATGTTTCTTGCTTACAGAACCAAAACAAGAGAGACTACCCTCTTTATTCTTATTAGATCATAACTACGTACTACTTAACCAATTGTGATGTCGGTACGGCTTTACTTTGTTGTAAGCAAGAAACAAGCATTTTCATACGATTACCACAAGTTAAGCATCATTACTAGTTTTGAAGATAATTCAGCACAAGCATTTAGTAGACCCCACTAATGAAATTCATCTTCATCATGTAAATATGAGACTAAATGTGAACCGTTTGATCACCTAAGTGGACCCCATTATAATAAAAAAAATATTTGCAAAACGTGGCAAACGTGGGGCTCACAGTAAATAGCACGAGGGATTTGGCTTCTCTTGACCGAAAGCAGCGTTGGTTAGTCTTTCTTACACGGTTGTGTAACCAACGACCCGTCCAATGAAAGGCCAATTTTTTTTCCTTTTTGTTTTTTAATTAGTCAAAATCCAATGAAGGAGTTTTGAGTCATAATAGTAGGTCACTGGGTTTTCTTTGGAATTTCTTACTCTATAGTCTATATATAAAGAACCTCTTTGCCTTTCTTCTTCAAGCAAGCCCACAAAAGGTCACAAGCCTTGCCTTTGTTTTTCTTTCATTTTGGTTTCTCTCTTTCTTTGTTTGTTGCACAAATGTAAGTTTTAGATTCCAAATCCAAAATAGGTTCTTTTGCTCAAATTTAGCTCAATTTGGTTTTGGGTCAAAAATCAAAAGAGTATAAATTGGTGTAGAGGAGGTGAATATTTGGAATTGAAAATGGAGAGAGCAAGCTTTGTAGTGAATGGAGGGATAAAATTGCCAATTGGGTATAGATTCCATCCAACTGATGAGGAGCTTGTTGTTCATTACTTGAAGAGAAAGGCTTTTGGTCTCCCATTGCCTGCTTTTGTCATCCCTGAGTTTGATGTGTTCAAGTCTCATCCTTTGAGCTTGCCAGGTAAGTAATTAGTTCTTGCAATTTACTCCCATTTTGTTACATTTTTGGTATTTTTTTTAGGTTTTGGGTTTGTAAATAAATAGTTCTTGCGAATCCCAGTTCATTGCACTTTAGGTCTTGTAATTTAGTTTTGGGGTTTTTATTGTTTACAAAGAAAACAAAGCATATTCAAATGGCCTACTTTACTGAATTCAAAATATTGTATAGCTTAATTGCACTTTACCACATTGTAAAAACCTAGCTATACCTAGGGTTTTGCAATCTTATTCTTAGCAGAAAAGGGGAAAAAAGAAAAAGAAAGGGTTTTGCAGCTTTTGTTTAAAAATGAAGCATATGATACTTGATGTCCTGTGTGTCCTTGCTGCAGCTTCAGCTGTCCGAAGTCAAAAAAGTGATTTTAAAACAGTTGTGGAGCTTAAAAAACTGTTTAGTGTTTGATAAAATTTGTGTTAAAAGAGCTGCTAAACTGTGATTTTGGCACCGATTTAGCTTCTTAGAATATGTTTTTCAAGCTTCTGATCTTTTCAGAATTCAGTTTTTTGGTGCTTGGCCAAGCTTTTGTTTCTTGGAAGCTAAAACCCTTTGGGAAGCTAGGCTAAACTGTTTATATATCATGAATAATTAGTTTATTTAAATGTTTTTAGGCGATTTGAAGGAGAAGAATAGGTATTTCTTTGGCAAGAAATCAAAGGGAAATGACAATGAAAACAAATGCAAGAGACCTGCTGGTTCTGGTTATTGGAAGCCCATAGGGAAAAACAGGCAAATTGTAGCTTCTGGGATCAACCAAACAGTTGGGATAAAGAGAACTCTGTCTTTCTATGAAGTGAAAAAGCCTAATTCTCACGGGACTAAAACTCAATGGATCATGCATGAATATTGCCTTGTGGGCTTTGCAACAACCCAGGTACATAAATGAAACAAACAACCTTTGTGCTAATTAGGTTATATATTTATCTTTTTTTCTTCAAAATTCAAGTGACAATTTAGTTTTCAAGATTTGTTTAGAGTACTGATATGATATTAATGATACCCAATTGAGTCCTTCTTGGTTTAATGGGTTGGTGCTATGATTTAATTTTATGCAGATATCTAAGAATAATGAAAGGGAAGATTGGGTTGTTTACTGTGTATCTCATAGGAAGAGGAAACCCAAAAAGCATGGAGTCATTAGTCCTAAGCCATGTAATTACAGCAGGAAAAATCAGGCTATGGAGTTGGTTAGTCCTAATTCTATTGATTTTATGGTGCAAGATAGCTCTGATTTTGGTCCTCCACAACCTTCTTCACCAAGTTCAAGTGGAGTCGCTGAGGATTTCTCTAATGGAACATTAGATCAAGAAGAAAGCAGTGGTTACATTAGCTTCCGTTCAAAATAAGATCATGACTTGTGTTAGACCTTTTTAACTGTTGTGCAACAAATGAGAATTATGGAATTGAGAAATTGTGTTTTGCAAGCAAATCATATACACTTTTCTCATTATGATATGTTGTCTTTCTCAGGCTGCTTTATTGATTTTAGGAATATATATGTTCCCTTTGTATTTCAAGTTCGCTCTTTGTTATGCATTTTTTTGATAATTTTAAAACTAGGAGATTTGAAACAATGTCCTAAATACAAAAAAGTTATAAAAGTAATCATAGTGAGTGGAAATGAGAATGAAATGGCACTTATAATTGCTCAGTATCTAAGCCATTTATTATCAAAAGGCATATGATTTTTTTGGGGACAAAAAGACAATCCGATGTAGATAGCATACATAGAAGAAAAAAAAAAATTGTACGTACCAAGGAAAGGTATCCAAAGAAAAAAGTAAAAGGAGGTTGTGTATTATCTAATCATGTATTTTTTTTTTCCTTAAGAAAAAAAGAGGAAACCCTTATGGGCAATGGGCATCTGAACATGGGTTGTTGATTCTTGTTCGTATTTCCACACTATGAGAACTTAATACCCACCTAAATAATCGAATCTTTAAGACTTTTGCTTATTCTGTTAAATTTTTTTAAAGCTAAAACCACATTAAAAAGATACGAGATTCTTTCTCGTTGTCTTCCGATTGTAGTTGCGTTAATTAAAAAATGATTCCATATAATTTAATGGGATTTTTTTCTTTGAGTATATTTTATTTGGCCCCTAAAGAATGGTGTTGGTTGTGTTGGGAAAGGGAACAAGACAGACACAGGTTTTCTAATATACTTCTAAGCTTGGATAACAGCAAACCTCTCATGGGGTGATCAGAATAAGATTCTTCGTGTCGCCCAATCGAACCAAAGGGGAGAGACATCCATAAATATTGGAGTATTTTTATTAAATTAAAAAAAATATATATCATTAAGGAAAAAAAATAAAGGAAGCTTAATTTTCAATATATTACAAAAAAAAATTAAGCACAATTACTTATTTTAGGTCTTATTAAAAAATATTAAAATTAATGATCATAAACTATCATCTGTAACACACTAATGAGAATTTTAAATTTTAAAAAAGGTTTTGAAAATTTTGAAATTCGATTTAGTTTCTAGTATTTCAAATAAAATTTTGATGTTTTAAACCTAGTGATTTGAGTTAAATCAAGCCTTAAAATGATTGTTTATACTAGTTTCTTGTATTTATCTATTACATTGGCATTGGAGAGTAAATTTTGATTTTAAATTTTAGTTTTGAAATTATTATTCTTTTAGATAAGGCAAAAGAAAATAACATAAAGGAAGATGATGTTAGTTTTATTTTGTTATGTGTTTAGAAACCCTTAACTTTTTGTGAAATTAGTTGTTGGATCTTTCATCCATTAGTTGTTGATCGATTAAGACATTGACCATTAGGTCATTAGCGGTCATTATTTCATCCATAATTTCACCATTTAATAGGTTTGTAACTCTCAAGTCCAATAACCTGTAAAAACACATATTGAACAAGTCATTTCTACTCTTTTTCCCTCAATAATTTATCAAATTTTGTGAGTATCAAATCAACAAAAAGAAAACAGATAGCGAATGGGGACATAAACTAAAACCCTTCTACAAACAGGAACTCCAAAGAGCAAACAAACCTCAAAACTTATTTACACCTAAGTAGAGGTCTGAATGACATGAGCTTATTACAATGAAACTTGCAATAAATAATACTCCAATATATTAGACCCAACACTAAAGAATGTAGAGTGATATGGCCCAAAATACTCCGGCCCAGAACACTCTAGGCCCAGAATACTCCAAGCGCCCGAGCCCGACGAACAACCTGCTCCGACCCATACCAGCCCGGTTGGCTCCGGCCCAAACAAGCCTCAAACCCAGCTGAATGCCCCAAAAGGACCCAACAGGCCTAGCGACCTCCCCAAGCTAAGCAAGCGATCCACATATTCTCCGGCCCAACGAAGTCTCCAGGCCTGAGAAGGACGGCCCAGCAAGCCTACGATGGGATCTCCCCCTACGACCGTCAGCCGCCCTACAGTCGCCAGCCACCCTGCAGCTGCCCTACGGCCGCACTATCACCCGAGCCCGCTATCATAACCACCTCGCCGGCAGACGCCTATAAATGGGCCAAGGTTTGGACTTCACTAGACACATTGATACACATTCGCACTTACACTTGATTTGCTTAAGCCATCGGTTCCTCTTTCGAACCCTCGACTTCACCTTCAAATCCTTGCTCACTTAAGCATCGGAGCGCCCTCGGAGGTCTCCCCCTCCCCTCCTTCCGAGGGCATTCAGTTCACCCTTGTCACTTGTGCAGGATCCAGACCAAGTCCCCACTCAGGCCGAGTCCTCAACCAGGGCAAGTCCTCACTCAGGTCGAGTCCTCAACCAGGCCACGTCAGCTTCCAGGCCACATTAGCACCAACAATTTTTGGCATCAACAGATTGGTGCCGTCTGTGGAAAACCACAATCTATCGCTACAACAAAAGCGAAGAAGTAAAAGAACTCATCTGTCACGATGCCACCCAGGACCAGCGCAAGAATCAGTAAGGGGACCCCAGCGGCGTGCTCGGCCCCTGAACAAAGCAGCATTCACGGTCGCCATTCCAGACCCAGATTTTCAACAATACCTGATCATGCCACCCCCGCCAGAGAGCAGCACCCCCACCTCCCAGAAACCGACTCGCCCAATGATGAGGAAACAGGTGCCCACCTTCAAGCCCCGGCAACCCAAGCCCAGTTTCAGGAACTGTCTAAGATGATAGCCAATTTGGCGACCCAAGTTCGGGAAGGAGGTCAGCAGCCCCCCGGCTTGCCCGACCAAGCTTTGGGACAAGCAGAGTCGACCGGTAGAAACGACTCCACTTACTGTCCATTTCCTGCGGAGCCCTCCCCGAATTACAGTCGGTCCAAGGAAATTTTCTCCTCAAAAGGCAACCTCAGCCTGGACAGACGGTTTGAGAAAATGGAAAGGAAGATAGACTTGGCCTTGAGATAGAAGAATCCCAACCTTATGGATGAACTCTACGTCCTGGACCCTCCCTTCACAGAGAGTGTCTTCGAAACCTCTCTCCCGCCAAACTTCAGAATGCCCCAAGTCAGGATGTATGACGGAACCACATATCCAATGGACCACCTCCAGCACTATAAGACAACGATGGTACTACACCGGCACTCGGACCCGATCATGTGCCATACCTTCCCCCTGACTATCGAAAAGGTGGCGGGTACTTGGTACTCACACTTGAAGCCAAGAACCATTAGCAACTTCAAAGAGCTCAGTTATGCTTTCGCCTCTCACTTCCTCAGCAGCAAGGGGCCCAAGAAAAACCTCGGAAAGCCTCTTCAACATTATCCAGCATAGGGGAGAGAGGATTCGGGCTTACATCTCCCGATTCAACACAGCGACGTGGGAGATTCCAGACCTCGATCCGAACGTCCAGGTGATGGCCTTCAAAAATGGATTGAGATCCGGTATCTTTAGCTCTAAGCTAACTCGGCGCTCGCCCTGAGACATGAACGAGATCCTGGCTTGAGCAGAAAAGTACATGCTGGCGGAGGACGATCAAGCCTTCAGAAGGGAAAGATAGGGAGAAACCGAGAAGAAGAGGAAAGACTTTGCCCCCCAGAGAGGAGCAGCCAAAAAGCTCCACCAGGAGGACAGGTATAGACCCCATCCTCGGGTCAATAGCTTCACTCCCCTCAATACTACTAGGACCGACGTCCTCATGTAGCTTCAGGACAAGTCTGTCCTTCAGTGGCCACCCAAGAAGTCTCTCGGGGGAGATCAAAAGAAATGGTGTCGGTTCCACCAAAGCCGAGGCCACGATACAGAGGAGTGTCACGACTTGAAGGAACAAATTGAGAATCTCATCAACCAAGGGCACCTGAAAGAGTTTACTGGGCCTCAAAGAAGTGAAATTCCTGCGCCACCAAGAAGAGATGACAGATACCCTTATCAGCAATGGCAAAAGAAGCCAAACCTTCGGAGAGACCACAGGGCGGAACAGAAAAGGCCCCGCTAGAAGAAGCTAGAGGTGGCCACATCCACCCGAATCATCAAAACTATTTGTGGAGGGCCAGCTACCGGGGGGAATTCGAGGCGCAGCGGCAAAGCATATGCCAGGGCTGTAGCCTCCGTCAGTGGCCCCCAAAAGAAACAAAGAACAAAGCCGATGATATCTTTCACAGAAGACGACCTCAATGGCATACAGACTCCTCATGATGACGCTGTGGTAGTCTCGCTCCTAGTGGCCAACTGCGAAATACGACGGGTCTTGGTCGATAATGGGAGTTCCGCAGACATACTGTTTCATGAGGCCTATCAACGCATGGAGTTGAAGGAGGGGCATCTAGAGCCTGCCCCTACCCTTCTCTATGGCTTCGGGGGATCACCAGTCTTCGTCGAAGAAAGCATAGTACTCCCCGTGGCAGCAGGGACAGCCTCGAGGACGTCCACTGTACAAACTACGTTCCTAGTGGTCAAGCAACCCTCTTCCTATAACATGATAATCGACCGGCCCACCCTCAACAAGCTGAAGATTGTCGTCTCCACCTATCACCTGAAGGTCAAGTTCTCCACTAGTAAAGGGGTAGAGGTGATCAAAGGGGACCAGAAAGTCTCCTGGTCCTGTTATTTAAGTGATATCAGGGAAGAGAAAAAGACCGAGGCCCTACCGCTTGAAGTAGAGGATCTACGAGACGAAATGAAGACACCCAGAGGCCGGCCCGCAGAAGAACTAACCACTGTGCCCCTGGGAAAAGACCCCGCCCAAACCATACAAATAGGAGCGAACCTCCCAAAAGAACCCAGAGAAGAACTCCTTCGCCTCTTCCTAAAGAATCAAGATCTATTCGCCTGGTCAGCCCTAGATATGCCAAGGGTTAACCCTGAAACCATTGAACACCGCCTGAATACAGATCCCAAGTGCAAGCTAGTTATTCAGAAGAAGAGGTCCTTTGCCTCCGAGCGCCAGGCAGCCATCAACGCTGAGATGGACAAACTGCTGGAAGCTGGCTTTATCAGGGAAGCAAGGTACCCAGATTGGGTATCCAATATCGTGATAGTCAAAAAGGCCAGCATTAAATGGTGTATTTGCATTGACTTCACCAACCTAAACAAAGCTTGCCCAAAGGACAGCTTCCCTTTTCCTCGGATCGATCAGATGGTAAACACCACTTCCGGGCACAAATTTCTCTCTTTCATGGACGCTTACTCTGGTTATAACCAGATTTTCATGCACAAGTCTGACCAAGAAAAGACCGCCTTTATCACCGAGCGAGGGCTGTATTGCTACGAAGTGATGCCATTTGGGCTGAAGAATGCTGGGGCAACCTATCAGAGGTTGGTAAACAAAATCTTCAAGAGGCAGATTGGGCGGAATATGAAAGTCTATATGGATGATATGTTGGTTAAAAGCTCCGAAGCACAGCACCACTGCTCTGACCTAGAAGAGGCCTTCGGAGTCTTGCGCAAGCATAATATGAGATTGAATCCATCCAAGTGCGCTTTTGGGGTAACCAGGGGTAAGTTCTTAGGATTCATGGTCACTCAGAGAGGGATAGAGGTTAATATGGAAAAGATAGAGGCCATTCTCAACATGGCCCCTCCCAAGTCTGTGAAAGAGGTCCAACGACTCACCGGACGAATCGTAACCTTGAGCCGTTTTATGTCTAAATCGTCAGAAAGGTGACTTCCTTTCTTTAAGGCTATCAAAAAGGCGAAGGACTTCACTTGGTCCGAAAGCTGCCAAGAGGTGTTCGAAGACCTGAAAAAGTATATGAGTTTGCCGCCCCTCTTGACCAAACCACTCCCAGATGAAGAGCTTTTCCTTTACCTATCCGTCGGCCCAAGTACTATAGCCTCTGTTCTGATACGAGAAAAAGCAGGTACCCAGAAGCCCATCTACTACATTAGCCGAATTCTCTATGATGCTATGACGAGGTACCCTCCCATTGAAAAAATGGCCTATGCCATGATGGTAGCCACACGAAAGCTCCGACCTTACTTCCAGGCACACACTATCGTCCTCCTGACGGACCAACTCTTGAGGCAGGTCTTTCACAATCCAAGTGCTTCGGGGAGGATGGTAAAATAGGTGGTCGAGCTGGGAGAGTTTGATATCCGCTACCGACCTAGGCAATCTATCAAGGGCCAGGCTCTAACTGATTTCATCATGGAAACAACCCTGCCCATAGACCCGGACGAGCCCGCAGCATCTAAGGACGATGACCCCCCTCTGAGATAGAGTCTCCATGTGGATGGGTCCTCAAATTCATAAGGAAGTGGGGCGGGCTCATCCTCTACAGTCCGGAAGGCTTCACCATTGAATATGCATTGAGGTTTGGGTTTAGGGCCTCCAATAACGAAGCAGAATACGAAGCCCTCCTAGCCGGTCTAAGGTTAGCTAAGGCACTTACAGTGGAAGTGTTGGATGTATTCAGCGACTCTCAGTTGGTGGTAAATCAGGCACAGGGGGAGTTCGAGGTAACGGGGGAAAAACTCTCCTGTTACCTCCAAAAAGTGAAGGAACGGGTCACCATGCTCAAAACATTCAGGATAACTTAGGTCCCTCGAGCCTAGAACTCCAAGGCAGATGCCCTTGCGAACCTGGCCTCCTCTCAGGAACTAACGCCCAGCCGAGCTGTCTACCAAGAAATTCTCGCTGCACCAAGTATAAATGAAGCTCCAGTTCTACCGGTAGAATAGGGGCCCACTTGGATGGATCTGATCCTCCAATATCTAAAAGAAGGCACGGTACCCGAACAAAAAGACCAAGCCAAGATGTTAATTTCTCGTACCTCGCGTTACACCCTCATGGAAGGGCAACTATACAAAAGGGCTCTAACCGTGCCATACTTAGGATGCCACGGGCCGAGAGAGTCCGACTATGCTCTCCAAGAGGCCCACGAAGGGATATGCAGAAACTATCTGGGGGCTCGGGCCTTAGCCTTTAAGGTCCTTCTCTAGGGGTACTATTGACCCACGGTTAAAGGTGATGCAGCAGACTTAGTCAAAAAATGTGAGAACTGTCAGCGGTGGTCTCCAATATCACACCGCCCCGCTAACCCTCTCGTCTCCATCACCAGCCCTCTCCTCTTCGCTATGTGGGGGATGGATCTCCTAGGCCCATTCCCAACGGCTGTTGGGCAGAAGAAACATCTTATAATAGCCATTGATTACTTCACCAAATGGGTCGAGGTCGAGCCATTGGCCAGTATCACGGATCACCAGACTCGAAACTTTGTATGGAAATCGATAGTATGCCGATTCGGGATCCCTCGAGTGCTGATCACCGACAATGGAAAATAGTTTGGTAGCTCTCGATTCAAGACACTCTACGATAACCTCCATATCGAACATCGGTTCTCTTTTATGGGGTATCCACAGGCCAACGGTCAAGTTGAAGTAACCAATATGACGCTCCTCCAAGGGATCAGAAGAAGACTTGACGAGATGGATAATCAGTGGGCAGAACAGCTCTATTATATCCTTTGGGCTTATCGAACAACAACCCGGACGCCAATTGGAGAAACTCCCTTCTTCATGGCATACGGGTCAGAGGCTGTCATCCCTCTGGAAATTGGGATCCCATCGATACGAGTGCAGCACTTCGAACCAGGCAACAACGAAGAAGGGTTGAGAATGAATGCAGACCTAATTGAGGAGACAAAGGACAAAGCCCAGATCCGCCTCGCGACCTACCAGCAAAAGGCAGCTCGATATTACAACTCCTAGGTCCGATCAAAAGACTCCAAGCTTAATGACCTCATCCTCCGGAAGAGCGAAGTGTCACACCCTCGCCGCACAGGGAAGCTAGTATCAAACTGGGAAGGTCTATACCGAATTCAAAGGGTTTGTAGAATGGGCATTTATGAACTAGAGGATATGGAAGGAAAAACCATTCCACGCACCTGGAACACAGAGAACCTCCGTAGGTTTTATCAATGAAATGTAAAAGAAATTAAAATATCAATAAAGATTTGAAGTTTTAAACATATTGGTTTATTCATATAGAAAAGCGGTACAAAATCCAGGTAATTTGGCCTCGGTTACAAAAGTGCTAAACAACTATGGGGAAGACAGAGCCTTGTAGGCCGCGATCAAGCATCCTCAGCAGGTCCTTGGATCCCTTCTTCTGGAGCAGGCTGACCAGCACCCTCTGGCCCCTCCTGGACCTCGTACATAGCGGCTTCCTCAGTACCTCCTCCGGAAGAGGCGACGTCAGATCCTTCTGAATCTGTAGCCAAGTCGAGACCTGAGAAATCAACCCCCGAGAAAAGAAGCTTGACCCTCTTCTTGGTTTCCTCAAAGTCTTCTATATACTGATTTGCGCCCTTCTCCATAAGGAACGCCTCTTTCTCTGCGGCCTGACGATGGACCTCTTTCAGCTCCTCTCTAAGAGCCTCTTCGGACCTAAGACGATGATCCCTTTCGAAAACTGCCTCCGCCCTCTCCCTCTCTGCCGTCTCAAGAGAGATGGACAGATCGTGAACAGCATCCTGGGACTCCTGCAATTTGTGCTTGGTCTTGGCCAAGCGATCCGCCATGTCCAAGGTGCGCCGAGAAAGCACCCCTGCCAGAACTCTGGCCTAAGATAACAACCCCGTTAGAAACAGAACATATAAACCAATTCAAAAGGTGAGACGAGCATTACCTGAGAGAAGGTAACCTCCATAGCTGAGCATAGCACCTCGATAGGCTTTGACGAAGCGTCCACCATGTCACGAGGAGGAATCCCCAACACCAGGTGCTCACAGACCACTCTGGGATTGGCGAATACGGAATTGTCCGTCTTCAGGACCCACCTCGGAGTAAAGAGGGGAGCCATCCCAAGCCCCTCTTGAGGTAAAGACGCCCCAGAAGGAGGCGCGGGCACAATTGGGCCACTCCCCCCTAAGAAAGATGAAGGCCTAGGGGGACTGTCCACAAAAATAGGAGCCACGGGCGAAACTTTAGTCTTTTTCTTCAGCCCTAAGCTGCTGGCCTCTGCAGCCCTTTTTCGTTCACGAACCATGCTCCTAGCTAACGCTGCCATCTCCATATCTAGGCAAAAAGGAGAACATTAGAAACTTGGGTAAAAAAGAGGAAAATTTCTACGCACAAATAAATCAACGGTTACCGTGCCCCAGGTGCTGGGGAAGGCTGGGAGGACACAGGCCGTGCCTGTGGAGTTCTTCATTGTCTCCAAGCACCTCGGTATCCAAGGGCACGGCCAGCATCAACCTTAACGTCTCTTGCTCACGGGTTTGAAGATGTGATCTTTTACATTTACCAACACGATCCAAACCCCAGCTAAGCGGGACGTCATAACTCTCAGCACTCTGGACGAAGAAAAAACCCTCTTTCCACTTCTTTATGGATGAAGCTTTTTCCTTCAGAACGCTTTTCCCCCGCCTTGAGCTAACGATGACTCACCCAGTATGGCCAAGCTGAGCCTACTCGAAATGGGCCTTAAACACATTAATATTCATCACCCCACCCGTCTCCTGGCAAACGGCGATAAAAGCTAGAATCAACCAGACCGAATTGGGCACCAGCTGGCTCAGTGTGATACCAAAGTATCTGAGCACCAAGCAGAGGAAATGATGGAGAGGAAGCTTGAGCCCAGCCTTGAGCTGTTGCTCATAGAGGCAAAGCTCGAAAGGCACCTGACTGGGCAAGACATCGCACGCCCTCTCTCCAACCTTGGGAACCCTCATATGGAATTCCAGAGGGATCCTATACCTAACCTTCATTTTCATAAGGCTGGCCTCCCTCACGGCACTCGAAATGGAATTTGCTTCGAACATCCATTTCTCCCTCTCAGTGTCCAGGGCATCGTCCCTAATGGTCAATGACGCCCGAACATCCTCCTCTCCAGACGACTCGTCCCTCGAGCCCCCTCTTCCTTCCCCCTATACGGAACGAATCAAATAAAGGAAAATAAGAACAACTACACCTAGGGATTCATCCCTTCGCCTTGCTTGGAGACTAGTCGGCCATGGGGCTCATGTATCCTCTAGTTGCCTCCGGTCTTCCGACGATCATTTCTCCCGACCTTCAAACTTTAAACTTCGGGTTCCTCCTAAAGGCCCTCTAGATTCATCCCCGATTGGTTTCTCAAAGCTAAAGTGGAGTAGGCCTTTATAGGGAAATACTATAAGTGCAATGTGTTTCCAATCCGATGTGGGATGTGGGATATAGAAATGTGTTTTCCAACCAATGTGGGATGTGGGATGTGGGATTTAAGCCCAAAATCACGCTGAAATCCCGCATAGCCCGCACAGCCTGACCTTTGTCTACTTAAACTGCCATAACTTTCTGTAGAAAAATGCTTTTGACGAACCGTAAAATTCTCCAAAAAATAGACTTCCAGATCTTTCTAAGCATATATGGCTCATCTCATGGTTCTTCTTGTATTAATATAGTTTAATTTTTAAAGATGATTGATCTGTACAAAAAAATCTGATAATTTAGTGAAACTCCTTTCCAGTGCGGGCAGCAGCTGTTGCTTTTTTAAGCCCTCCATCTTGTCCTTTCGGAATCATTCCTTCACTCCAGTATGCCTCGAGTCTTTGTGCTTCAAGCAATGATAACTTTTCCTCCTCTTTTGAGCTTAAAGTACCTGAAAATGCACCGAAATAGATCAATGATCCAAGAATGATACTTTAGAGTTGTTAACGTATAAAAGTGCAATTAAAACCTAGATCAACCCTAAAATGATAACAGTTAAGTACTGTTAAGATGCATTTTATGAATCTCATCACAACCCCCAACTAGCTTATTGCTAGTCCCTAGCAATTGAATCGAAAATAAGAGATGAATTCTATGGTAGGAGTTAAAAACAAAGTAAAGCAATGCTAGCGTTGAACCAAGAGTAATTCACTTTTTGTCTCAAAAATTGCACATAACATACGACACATAGAATCATTAAATTTCACCTAAGTCCAAAAGTAATCCAAACATCAATCTTAAAATCGTTATTGACTCTTAACATCCATCTTACCACAAACCATTAATCCAAACACCCGGATGATTTTATGCATAACATTCATGAATACAAGTCTTGGCCTCTAAAAACATAATAAATTGTGTGACATCAATCACAAAAACAAGCTCCATAGGCTCACTTTTCAAATCACTCTCCACTATTGTAGAAAAATCACACTACATTGGATCAAAAGGTCTTTAATAAGCTTGTAACGTTAGGCTAAGGTAATGGTTAAGAAAGAACAGGAAGGATTCAACAAGTAGAAGAACTTAATCTCTTAGTTTTGAACACAACTCTTTAAGCACTGGATAACCTTACTTCAACACCCAACTCTTTCAACCATTTTTCAAGCATTTCTTTCAACAAATCACAATTTTTTTTCTTTTCTTTTCCACAACCCCCAACTTATCTCCTTTAATGTACTTGGGTTGCGGTAGTAATATTTTTTTTAATATTTCCACCCTTACTCTTTTTAAGTGATTCCACAGCATGTATATAACTAAGTTATTTTAAAAGAAAGGTAAGGATAAAAATATTTTTAGGCTCATAAAGGTAAGTAAATGGTTTATCGAAAGAAACAAGGCTTAATTTTTCTTTTCAAGAAAAAGGCTCAAATAGGTGATTAGTGATAAATATAGCAATAGTAGGTTTGAAAGGCTCAAACGGTTCAAAAATGGCCTATATCATATCCTAAGTAGTGTGCATTCTAAGAATTCGCCTAAAGTGATTATCAAGTAAGTTCTAGAGCTTGTCAAGACTGCAAAAGTATTCACAAAATAATCACACATAAAACTTTTCTAAATGCTTTCGATTAATCATACAATCTTACCACAAGCTAGAGTCTCTAACCAAATCAAGATTGATACTTAAATTAATTTCAAACCAAAGCAAGATTTAACTACTTCTAAATGCTATATGCTATCTCAATTAAGCTTACATCATTGACATGCGAATTACATCCAAGGCAACCACAAAGCATGCTTTAAAACAAAAAGAAAGGGAAACAGACACCAAGCAATTCAATGGAAAAAGAAACAAATGTATGGAAATAAAGAATATGGAAACAAAGAAATAAAGAATATGGAAACAAAGAAGATGTGTTTCCTCCACCCCCAACTTAAAAATTGCATTGACCTCAATGTAAAAGAAAGAGTAAAGAAAACTCCCCTTGTAGCCAAAGGTGCACAGAAGCTGAAAATTGTGCTCCACCATTTAAACTGCTTCGTTTATTTGTCCCTGAAAAATAAATACAAAAGTAAAAACTTGGAAAACAATAAAATAATAATAATAAAAGAAATATGAAAAACAATAAAAATAAAAGGATACGTTGTGGGCTGCCTCTCACGAGCGCTAAGTTTTACGTCTTCAGCCAAACGCTCTTATTCCCTCCTCAAAAAGCATAGGTTGAATGCATCTGCCGCTGCTGCACTGCCAAATTCGGTGCCTCTATGTTTTTTGGGGGCCTTAAGGATGTCATCAGTAACATCCGCAAATGCTGGCTCGATATATGCTTTGGTGAAGCCATGGGTGAAGGTGGACTCTAATGGATTAAGGTGCTGGACCTTTTCCATGAACGAGTCCATCATGTATGCTTGTACTTGATGGCTTTCAGTCACATCCTCTAATTTTTTCGTTATTGGGATGTGTACTGATTTACCACCAAATGTCTCAATGGCATTCACCTCCTCCAAATTTTTTTGTGCTAGGTATTGACCATGGGGTGTGGACTGAGCTTGAGAAGGGAACTTACCTTGCTCAGTCACACTCAAGTAGCTCATCAACTTGGACACTTGGCTCCTAGTTTCTTTACCCTCTTCCATCACCTGCGTAATTAGTACCTCAAACCTTTGGTTTGTTCTGCATTGTGACTCTATAAAAGCCTGTAAGGTGTCTTCTAGAGAGTTCCTAGAGGCTGAGGGTGTGTGATAAGGTGCAGGGGATGATCGAGGGGGCTGTGCATGCTGGTTTTCAGATTTCCAGCTGAAGTTGGGATGATTTCGCTACCCCGGGTTATAAGTGTTAGAGAAAGGTGCAAGAGGCCTCTTGTACATGCCTAAGGCATTACATTGTTCCTCATACGCCCCTCTCATATCAAAAAATATGGGGCACTCTTTGGCGAGATGATCTACCCTGCCACACACAAAGCACGGCTCTAAAGACTCGGTATGATTAGCCACATGTGTTTGCTTTGAGCCCTTAGTTTTAAATGCATCAAACTCTCTAGTGAGCATCTCGACCTTGGCTCTAAGGTTATCCTCTTCCCTAAGATGGTAAATTCCACCACCATTTGGGTGCCCTATAGGTCGTGACCTATTTGTGCTTTCAGTAGCACTAGGTCCAGTCCAAGTGTGAGCTTTTTCAGCAAGCTCATTAAGGTACTCTATGGCCTCATCAAGATCTTTCTCTAAAAACTCACCATTACACATCATCTCTACAAATTGGCGCTCTCTATATGTAAGTCCATAAAAATAGCTCACTAAGTGCCAACTCTCATACCCATGGTGAGGGCACATACTCAATAACTCTTTAAATCTCTCCCAAGACTGATATAAAGTCTAACTGTCATTTTGTGAAAATGTGGAGATTTGCCTTTTTAAAGCATTGGTTTTGTGTTGGGGAAAGTATTTATTAAAAAAAATCCGAGTCATCTCAGTCCACGACCTAATAGATCGTGGTCTAAGTGAGTATAGCCAACTCTTAGCTCTATCATTCAAAGCGAAATGAAAGAATTTAAGCCTCACAATATCATCGATTTCGTTTTGACTATGAAAAGTCGCGACTACTTCCTCAAACTCTCTAATGTGCACATATGGGTTTTCATTATCCAAGCCATTAAATGTAGAGAGTAAATGTATCATCCCTGTTTTAAACTCTAATGGGCGAGTATTGGCTGGAAATATGATGCATGATGGTGTGGCTGTGCGTGTAGGGTTGAGGTAATCCTGAAGTGTCCTAGCAACATTCTCATTATGGTTATCGGCCATGTTAACAAAATCCTCTAGATTCTCACTTGGGTTTTCTCTATGGGTTTATCTAGGCGAGGTTTCACTATCAGACTTGGAAGGAGAGGGTAATTCTAGCTCAGGTCCTTTAATGAATCTACCTCGTAGATCTCTTGTCTAAGCATGCACCAAATGAATCAGAGAGGAAATAAAATAAATAAAACAAGAATTTTTTTTTTTTTTTACCGTCACACTCAAAGTTGACAAACTTCCTTGTACTTAAGCACGTTTCCCCGGCAACGGCGCCAAAATTTGATTACGCCCAAAACATAACGCGGTTATTGTAGTATAGTTTTGGGGTGTCGATTCCACAGGGAAACAAGTTAAGTACAACAGAAGGTGTAAACCTCAACACAAACGATAAAAGATTAAAAGAATCTGAGTTGTTTGAGAAAAAGAGTAATTGTGTAAATAAGTTTAAAATAAAAATGACAAGGTTCCGGAAATCCTCCCTAGGTTCGTTGCTCTAATCCTAACTTGATTCAGTTGTTTTTATCTTGATTGCAAGTTTCACATCCCAAACAGGCAATCGGAAAATATTCAATTAAAGTGCATTTATAAATCCTAATGTAATTGTTATGAAATCTTCTTTACTTTCAAGCGCACATGACCTAACTTATAAATTATCAAGAGACGACGATATATCTAAACGACGATACCGCAGCAATGGACAAATCTATAAAAGAGATCTACCGGACTCAATCACACCCAAACAGGTACACATAAGAAAAGCCTGACTGAACTTATATGGAAAAGAAACATGCAACCACCGGAGTTATAATAAATCTACTAATTAAATTAAATAATAAAACATAACAATATTTAACGAAAATAATTCCAACTACAGCCGAATCAAATAAAGGAAAAATAAGAACAACTACACCTAGGGATTCATCCCTTCGCCTTGCCTGGAGACTAGCCGGCCATGGGGCTCATGCGTCCTTGAGTTGCCTCCGGCCTCCCGACGATCGTCTCTCCTGACCTTCAAACTTTAAACTTCAGGTTCCTCCTAAAAGCCCTCTGGATTGCTCTTAAAGGCCCTCTGGATTCATCCCCGATTGATTTCTTAAAGCTGAAGTGGAGTAGGTCTTTTATAGGGAAATACCACGAGTGCAATGTGTTTCTAATCCGATGTGGGATGTGGGATATAGAAATGTGCTTTCCAACCAATGTGGGATGTGGGATTTAAGCCCAAAATCACGCTAAAATCCCGCACAGCCTGCACAGCTTGACCTTTGTCTACTTAAACTGCCATAACTTTCTGTAGAAAAATCCTTTTGACGAACCGTAAAATTCTCCAGAAAATAGACTTTCGGATCTTTCAAAATATATATGGCTCATCTCCGGGTTCTTCTTGTATCAATACAGTTTAATTTTTAAAGATGATTGATCTGTACGGGCAATTCTGGCAATTTAGTGAAACTCCTTTCCAGTGCGGGCAGCAGCTGTTGCTCTTTTAAGCCCTCCATCTTGTCCTTTCGGAATCATTCCTTCACTCCAGTATGCCTCGAGTCTTTGTGCTTCAAGCAATGATAACTTTTCCTCCTCTTTTGAGCTTAAAGTACCTGAAAATGCACCGAAATAGATCAATGATCCAAGAATGATACTTTAGAGTTGTTAACGTATAAAAGTGCAATTAAAACCTAGATCAACCCTAAAATGATAATAGTTAAGTACTGTTAAGATGCATTGACTCTCATCAGGAGTCGAATCCTGAGAAGAGGCTTCTTCGGTAGAAGAAGAGCCCATCACCTCCCCTAACTCCCTTGACAGAGCCCCACTGGCATCGCTGCCACCAGGCATCTCACCTAGAAAGAAAAGACTAGTTTCTGTGGAAGATCTCTAAATACACCGAGCGCTCTCAAGCTCCCTAGATAAGCTAACTCAGGATCTCTCGAACTCGCAAAGTGAAAATCAAATAAAGAAGGAATTCTCTTATATAGAAGCTGGGGGGCACCAGGATCGAGAAACGTCCATCCGCGCATCAGACGAAAAGACGCGCCCTTTGGCATTCCCAATGCGTCGTCGTGACAGCTATCATCGTAGCCTGCCCTTCTCTCTGCCCAACGTGTCGCCCCCTGGGCAGCCAACGTTTAATGCACCCAACAGGCAGAAACCCATGGACCAAGGATAAAAATGTTCTAGAAGGCCCAAAGGAAGAAAGGGACCCAGTCTCGTGATTTATTTCAAGTACTGGACACTCGGTCGAATCTCCAAAAAGTTCGAGCGTATGAGCTGTGTTACATACGCTTGGCACATTTCTCTAGGAATCTGAGCTCTGTCAACGCTCGGTCGAATCTCCAAAAAGTCCGAGCATATGAGCTACGTTGCATACACTTGGCACATTTCTCTAGAAATCCGAGCCCTGTCAACGCTCGGTTGAATCTCCAAAAATCCAAGTGTATGAACTGCGTTACATACACTCGGCACATTTCTCCAGAAATTTGAGCCCTGTCAACACTCGGTCGAATCTCCAAAAAGTTCGAGTGTATGAGTTGCGTTGCATACGCTTGGCACATTTCTCCAGAAATTCGAGCCCTGTCAACGCTCGGTCGAATCTCAAAAAAGTCCGAGCGTATGAGCTGCGTTGCATACGCTTGACACATTTCTCCAGAAATTCGAGCCCTGTCAACGCTCGATCGAATCTCCAAAAAGTCCGAGCATATGAGCTGCGTTACATACGCTCGACATATTTCTCCACAAATTCGAGCCCTGTCAACGCTCGGTCGAATCTCCAAAAAGTCTGAGCTTATGAGCTGCGTTACATACACTGGGCACATTTCTCCAGAAATTCGAGCCCTGTCAACGCTCAATCGAATCTCCAAAAAGTCCGAGCGTATGAGCTGCGTTGCATACGCTTGGCACATTTCTCCATAAATTCGAGCCCTGTCAACGCTCGGTCGAATCTCCAAAAAGTCCGAGCGTATGAGTTGCGTTGCATACATTCGGCACATTTCTCCAAAAATCCGAGCCCTGTCACCGCTCGGTCGAATCTCCAAAAAGTCCGAGCGTATGAGCTGTGCTACATACGCTCGGCACATCTCTCCAGAAATCTGAGCCTTGTCAACACTCGGTCGAATCTCCAAAAAATCCGAGCGTATGAGTTGCCTTGCATACGCTCGGCATATTTCTCCAAAAATCCAAGCCCTGTCAACGTTCGGTCGAATCTCCAAAAAGTTCGAGCGTATGAGCTGGGTTACATACGCTCGGACTATTTACTCCGGGAAATCCGAGATCAACCATGCAAAGACACTACACAAGGCTACTCCCAAGTTGGGGGGCTTTGGACCCTCCTCCCTCTCAACTCACATAATTTGTCATTGAACCATACAAGTGTAGAAGGCAAAGATATTATATGAGGACAAGGAATAAAAGAAGATATTTCATTAAAATCAAATATATATATATATATATATATATATATATATATATATATATATATATATATATTACAGCTAACAACCTCGATGTACAAGTAAAAGAGGACCTCAATGGCCTCAAAGTACAAGGAAAAAGATAAAATGCCAGACCCCTCAGGTCGCACCGATTACAAGCTTTCTCGCCCTCTTCAGGCTGAAAAGTTCTTGGCACGATCCCAAAAGAGTCGGCGCAAACCTGAGACTGTAAGTGTTAACCACTATGATAAGCCCCAGGTTCAGGACGCCCTTCCCCCTCCTGCTCTCGAAACAGAAGAAGAAGGTAGCACCAATCCCTTTACTGCCACCAAAAGAACGGACACTGCCTTACTCTCAACTTCCAAGAACTCAGAGTAAATAGCCCCCGCCCCTCCTCTTCTTCGGTTCCAAAGCAAGCCGGGGCACGAGGGGCCCACCTTCCAGAGACATGACACTCCTTCTCCCTCGACTCCTGTCGGAGTCAGGAAGATGCCTGAACCTTAGTGACTGCAGATAATGGCTATCCTAAAGAAGTGATTTTCTCTCCCTCTCCTCGTCTCAGAAACTAAACTTGTTTCTGCTTAAAATACAAGATGTCAGAGATCCCTATTTATAAGACCAGAAAACAAGCTCAGCGATACAAATTAAATACGGTTTTACGGTTTCGAGGAGACTCTTCGTTTCTCCAAAAACTTTTCACCTTTCGAAGGTAATGGTGCTACTTTCAAAAGCGGCTAGTTAAAGCAGGTTTGACCCTGCAAATTCTAGAAGCCCTACGATATGGCCCTAAACTCTCCAGGCCCAGAATGACTCTTGATCACTCGGTACGGTTCTTCAAAAGACCGAGCCTTGTCTATCGCTCGGGGCGATTCTCCAACGGTTCTCCAAAAAGACCGAGCCTTGTCTATCACTCGGCACGATTCTCCAACGGTTCTCCAAAAAACCGAGCCTTGTTTATCGCTCGGCACGATTCTCCAACAGTTCTCCAAAAGACCGAGCCTTGTCTATCGCTCAGTACGATTCTCCGAAGATTCTCTAAAAGTCCGAGCCTTGTCTAACGCTCGGCGTGATTCTCCAACGATTCTCCAAAAGTTCGAGCCTTGTCTATCGCTCGGCATGATTCTCCAACGGCTCTCTAAAAGTCTGAGCCTTATTTATCGCTCAGCATGATTCTCCCATGGCTCCCCAGGAAGTCCAAGTCTCGCCTATCGTTTGGTTAGGTGATCCAAAAAGTCCAAGGGACTAATCCACGTCACCAACGTTCGGCTTTGGGCCTATAATCAAGTTTATTTCGTCGTTTACTTTGTCAGTTGAAGTATGAAAGCCAAAAATATCGCGCAAAAAAAAGATTGAAATGAAAGACATTTTATTAATTTAGAGCATTACAACTAACGGCCTCGAAGTACAAACTAAAAAGGGACCTAACGGCCTCGAAGTACAAAGAAAAAGTTAAAATGCCCGGCCCCTCAAGCAGTGCCCATGATAAGCTCCTGCACCTTCTTCAGGCTAAAAAGCTCCTGGCACAATCCCGAAAAGCTCCTAGCATGAGCCTGAGGCTGAAGGCGCTCACCTAGCAGGTACAGCCCCAGGCCCAGGTGCCCTCCTCAACCCCTCTTCTTCTTCTGTTCCAATACGCTTAAGGGGTCGAGGAGCCCACCATCCAGAGACATAGCACCCCGGATCGTAAATAAATCTGTGGTACTCCTTTGAGGTAGATCGTGTCCCTCTTTTTCTTCCGTCCCTTGAAACAGAGAAGGTCTCAGTGCCAGGAACCCTCCCAGCTCCCACTCGAAATCTGGAAGAGGTTCTTACCTCCACTCGGAATCTGAAAGAGGTCCTGACCTCCGTTTGAAATCAGAGAGAAGGCCATGGTCGTTAAACCACGATCCTCCTCTAAGGTAGTTTCGTCCTCCTCTTTGGCTTCCATTAAACCCTCAAGAGGTTGATAACCCCCCTCCCCCTCTGTGATCATTACCCTCAGCTCTCCTATCAGAAAGTGGTATCTCATTCTCAAACTCTTCAGAAACTGAAGTCACTTAAAACACAAGGTATCAGAGACTCGAATTTATAAGAAGGGAAAACACGCTTGACGAAGAGGAATAAATGCAACAACAGAAAAAAAGGAAACGTTTCACTTCTCCAACCGACCTTTCGCCTCCCGAAAGTGACGCTCCGATTACCAAGGACAACCGCCCAAACGTATAACTAGTCTTACGGTTCCAAGATGTCCTCTCAAGCAGTAATAGTCCGGCTCCCGTGCACGTCTTGGGCCCGATTAAAAGCCCGCCCCAACAAATAACTTCCTCAAGCATATAAATGTACTCGAGGAAGTGGGGGGCCTGTGATATGGCCCAAAATACTCCGGCCCATAACACTCCAGGCCCAGAATACTCCAAGTGCCCGAGCTTGATGAATAGCCAGCTCCGACCCATACCAGCCCAGCTGACTCCGGCCCAAACAAGCCTCAAACCCAGCCGAATGCCCCAAAAGGACCCAACAGGCCTAGCGACCTCCCCAGGCCAAGCAAGCGATCCACATATTCTCCGGCCCAATGAAGTCTTCAGGCCTGAGAATGACGGCTCAGCAAGCCTACGATGGGATCTCCCCCTACGACTGTCAGTCGCCCTACAGTCGCCAGCCACCCTGCAGACTGATAGCCACCCTGCAACTGCCCTACGGCCGCACTATCACCCGAGCCCGCTATCATAACCACCTCGCCGACAGACGCCTATAAATGGGCCAAGGTATGGACTTCACCAGACACATTGATACACATCCGCACTTACACTTGATTTGCTTAAGCCCTCGGTTCCTCTTTCGAACCCTCGGCTTCACCTTCAAATCCTTGCTAACTTAAGCATCGGAGTGCCCTCGGAGGTCTCCCCCTCCCCTCATTCCCAGGGCCTTCAGTTCACCTTTGTCACTTGTGCAAGATCCCGACCAAGTCCCCACTCAGGTCGAGTCCTCAACCAGGCCACGTCAGCACCAACAATTTTTGGCATCAACATAGAGACTCTCTTGTTATTGTTGTATGTATTTTTGAAGTTCTTTATAATTGTAATTAAAAAAAGAAGAAGAGAGAATTGTAAAGGCAATGGGGAGCATTTGGGTAGCTAGATATGATAAAAGAAACTTGTATCATCAGATTAATCATAAGCGTGTCCACGTGTCATTATACTATTGAGTGGTGAATTTATGGGCTATATCGTCCAATCTCTTAAAACAAAAATTCTTGGATGGTTCGGGTCTAAACTCAATGGTTTAGATCAGTTGAAAATTTTGTTAGTAATCTTGAGAAGATTTATTGATAACGTCAATATAAGTGTGAGACCAAAAAATTAACATTACCAGTGTAATTCTTAAAATTATCAATAAAGTTTTCAATTGATATAAACCATTGAATTTAGACCCGATCCGACTAAGAAATACCCAACGTAAAAGCATCAATTTGATTTTGTAGGACCCCAACTGCCATTTATGTCAAAGACACCTAACATGTGTAACACATGAAAATGTACAAACAAAGGATGGCAATCGGCGTTAAGACATTTTTATTTTCTTTTCAACAATTTAAAATGATCAACTGTAATTAGATTTCAATTTGGGGAAATTTCATCCAAAATCTTCATTTCTGTTAAGTTCATGATGGAAATATGATGACAATAACTCAATTAAGTGGGATTTTGAGACAATAAAAAGGACAATTCTTAAAGTTATAACAAGTAATTAAGTTGGAGTGATACGATTCACAATTAGATTATTATGTGCAATTTACGAGCTAGAGCTAGATTCACACTCACTTAATCACGCGCATGCACAAGAATAAATATCTTTATTATCAATCAGTTCATTTATAACTGACAATAGAGGTTTTTTTAAACTTCAGTAGACATTTAAATCTATTTAGTCACACGCATGCACGAAAAAAATGATTTGGTACATAGGAGATCTATCGAGTTTATAAGCTACAAAATAAGAAATAGTTTTTCCCATTCTTATCATTCCTATTTTTGGTCGGAATGAAGTTTGACCACTGAGCTCTCGTGCGATGATAAGTAATTCTAATAACTATGCTAACTAATATTCACAACTTATGTAGACATTTGCTCCATGATAACGAAACCTACTGTTTGTTTTATATGTATCATAACACAGACTTTATCTCTTTTGTTTGTCAAAATCAATTTTACTTTTTGAAAATCGTCATAGAATTTCTCAATATTGTACAATCTGTTTGTCAATTTTGGCACTAAGGGAGCAAGGAAAAAACCACGGACGTGCAGAGAGTTTCCTTGCGCCGGTGGATTTAGAATCAATATTGAGACCCAAAGTTAGATAGGGTGCGTAGATTGCTGACTTTTACTTGCTCTCTAGTCCCTACTGATTTTCCATTTTCTTTTCTGTCTTTTTCAAGGAACCGTTTCTTTTTGTTATGTGCAACTTACGGCAAGATATGTATCACCCTGGCCGGTATATGGAGGCTCTCTAGACCCAAAACATCGTTTTTTTTTTTCTCTGTAACGTAAAACTTTTTGAAAAGCTAACTCAAACGGTAACAAGTATAACTTATGAAGCAAAATGGTGTAGGGCTAGAGTTTCATCTGAGGAGTTATTTCTTATACAGGCCCAATACTAAAGATGCTGTAAAAGAGAAAAGGAATTAGAAACTAAACGAGGGAAACCTTATTAAGGAGAACACTTTAAATTAAAATTTTAAGATTGCTAATCCTGATCGTGAGAACGTTTACGTTTTACCAATCGTAAAGTGTTTTAGTTTTCAAAACATAGAAGTTAAGTCAAATACACATAAAAAGAGAAAAAAAACTGTTTTTAAAAGGAATTATAAAATGAAAAACAGATTTTAAACTGAAGTTTTACCAACTTTTCGTTTGACAGCTCTTTTAAAGTAATTTTAATTAGATATTTAATAATTTTTAACTTCACAATTATTTTATCAAAACAATTTTACTCTAATATATTTATTTTTTAACATTGATATAATCAAGCGGCTCTAAAATTTAAGCAAATTTAGAAGGCATATTTTAGGGTAGGGGATGTTGGGTTTGCCTTAGAATTAGCATCTCACTCGTATGGATTGCAGAATCTTGAGAGAGAAAAAGAAACTTGGTAATTAACATCTGCTTTTAGTTATATGCAAACAGCAAGGGTGAATTGTGTGCTGTCAATAGCCAAAATGATAGAATTAATCCTGTTAGGCATCAATTGCCAAATAAGTTAATTAACAAGTGGTAATTTGAAATTGAAACAATGGTTCTGCTCTCATGGTTAACAACTTAATCTCGTACCACTCGTTTAATCCCTCGTTTTCTTTCAACCCTTCCTTTCCGAAAAAAATTGGTTTTCCTTGATCATTTATTGCTCGTGTGTACCTTGATTTCTTTTCAAGTCCCTCCTCCGTCATGGGTTGTGGGATTTCAAAGTTTGATGGGGAAGAGAAAGTCAAACTTCGGCGTAGAAACAATGGTGCCATTGCAGATAGCACCCTCTTGAAAAAACAAATGATAGAAAACGGAAAATACAAAGAAGGCTATGGTTGTAAACATGGCCGAAAAAGTGTTTCTTCACCAGCAAGTAACAATGTGTTTGTGAAGAAACCGATCGTCCAGAAAGTGAAAAGGGTTGATTCTAATAAAGAGAAAGGGAGATGGGTTGATAGGGTAAAGGTGACTAGAGAGGTTAAGGCACCACGAAAAGGGACGGAGGAGAGCGGCAAGAATGAAAGAGGTTCTGATGAGGATGGATATAACGACGAAGAGGAAAAAGGGTATCTCATGGAAGATAGTATTATATATCCGGCATCACCAAGTTTCAGGGATTATTGTATTGAATCTGACTCAACAGGCGACAAGAATGAGAGTAAGTTTTTGGCCTTACGATGGATTGAAAACTAAGAAAATGTTTAGGACTAACATTCTCAGATCATGCTCTTTTTGTTGTAGATTATAATCAGAGGTCAGTTTAGTCGTGGAAAACTTTTTTTAATTTTTTATCTTCGTTTTTCTTAAAACATGTTTTTTAATAATTTATACATTCTTAATAAAATTTGAAAAATAATATTTTTTTACTTTTTATATTTTCAACATAATATTAAAAAAATGACAAAAAATTATTGTTTTACAAATTATGTTGAAAAGATGAAAAACAAATAAATATTATTTTTCAAATTATGTTAAGAATATGCAAATTGTTGAGGAAAATGTTAAGAAAAATAAAGATAAAAAAAAAAAATGTTTTCAACAACTCAACATGCCCTTAGATTTTACAAGTAAAAAAATACGACTCTTTTTTTTCTTCATGTAAATTGAAGGACTAGCATGCTCAGATCATGCTACTTTTGTCATTGCTATTTTTATTTTGATTCTTTGTTAAGAATTTTATTTTAATATCAAGTTGTAGAATCAATGATCATCCAGGGTGAAAAAAAAGAGAGGAAATTTTGAAATTTCCTCGCATGGTAAGGCACAAGAAATTGATGATGCCACTCTGTCTTTTGAAACCCAACATGATGTGTTAATTTGATGGTTTTCAAGGCATTAACGTAAGGGCTGCTTATATTTCCAGGTAGTGGTTATGTATCAAAGAAAGAGTCACAAGGGAAGGCAAATCTGAATCTTGACAAGGTATCTATAACCATATTTATGTGAAATTGTAAATTTTTTGCCTCGTGTTTCTTTTTTTATTGTAGTGATGACAACTCGAATCGAGACTGAAACACTTCAATGTAAAAAAGGATGTAATTGTTAAACTAAACTCGTGAGCACAATACTTTTTGCAGGGAGCGTGAACCCAACAAACAAAGAGAGAGAAAATAGGAAGAGAAATAAAAGAACGTTTGAAACGGGTGGATATGCAAAACTGAGAAATCGTCCAAACAATCCAACATCTCATGACAGCTCTCAGAAACCTGTAGCAAAAGGTGGCTGATTTTATGATGTAAAAACACAAGTTTTTAATTTTATTTTATTGAACTCTCCCTCTCTTTGATTTCCATTTATCAAACAATTTTATTCTTTCTAGAGGTTACTAACTCTTGAAGGAACAATACGTTGAAATTTCTTCTGGACAATCATTGATATGAAATATTTTTAAATATTAATTTGACACGGTGCTTTCAATCCTTTCTTATTATATAGAAAATAAAATTAATTTGTGATTTGTATTCCATTATGTAACGTAAATATACTGTTTTAAATGGATAAGTTTGAACTTTTATGCTCAGTTTTCTTCTGAAGTTGGAGCACTGATTGTGTTAAGCTGAAGAAAATTCTTTGTAAGCCTGTCTTTTCTTTTACAGCTCAAACAAATCCTACTCTGATTCCTTATAATGGATAATCATGTTTGGTGTAAATGACTTTATTAAAGGTATGTTTGGATCTGTGAAAAAAGAAAAAGAAAGGAGTTTTGAGGGGATTTGAAGAGATAAAGGTTCTCCTTCAAATCCTCCAATGTCCATTGAAAAAAAACTCTCAAATAATGAAGTATATGTACTCCTTCATATATATTTTTTCTCTCAATTTTTTTGTTCATTTCTCTCAATCCAACGGTAATCTTGGCTCTGTATTATCTTTTGTTGATAAATATTTGTTTAGATGTTATAGGAATAAAAGAAAAAGTACCAATCTTGTTTCACTAAATTTCCTAACGCTGAGAACTTAAATGAGACCAAAGGTCATAGTCTCGATCCAATAACATCCGTAAATCAATTATATAATTGTTTTTTTAATATTAATGAAAAGGAAGATTAAACTCAAATCTCTAATAAAAAAATATCGAAAATAATGATTAAACCAAAAATATGAATAATTTTTGTATTTCAATTCCATAATTGTATCGGTCAAACTGAGTAATAGAATTTGAGATCTCTCCCAATGTATTCATGTCTTTATATCTATGTTGGGTTATAGAGCTTACACTGACCACTCTCATTATATCAGTTCCAAAAGTCGAATTTTTTAAAGAAAATATTTAGGAATTACACATTTACACAAATTTAGAAGCTAATGCTTTTATTTTATGAGGAGAATAGTCAAATTTTTGTTTGATTAATCTATCGAATATAAACATATTGTTTCGTTTATTTGTATTGAATAAAACTTCGACACTTACTATTGAAGTGATTGATTGATGTATATATATATATATATATATATATATATATAAACCTCTTCTTGCTTATAGGGGATACAAAATTTCTTCATGATGTAATGAAAAGAACAAAGTTTGCTCACCAGCAAAATTTCTCAGTGGGTCTCAACTAATATTTTCAATAATTTTAAGCTATACTTAGAAAGAAGTCTTTTTTTGGTTTAGAAATGGCTGCTATTTTTTGTTGCCTTAGGCATCAAGGAACAAACTTTTTTGACCATGGAAAGTCTTTGTTCAAACAACAATATTATCTTCATTGAATTTCTTTTTCAGTCTCCATCAACTCATAGTACTTCTGGACCTCACATTATTATAAGGTAAAGCACACAAGAGATGCCAAAGGCCCAAGCAAAACAAATAAATGTGTATAATAAAATGCCCATGTGTTCATTTTTTAGGAAATCTACACCATATCTTCCAAAAGGCAATCCGGATTAGTGGGAGAACACCATTCTCTTAGATTTTGGGACAACAAAGTTAATTAACTAGCAACTATATGTGTTAGTGAAATTTTAAAACAAAAGTTTCAATCGGAGAAAAGGAGAATTTCAACAATTCGAATTTTAACATATCTTGTCTACTTTCTTATAAGAAAAAACACATAAAGAAAAATATGACGTTTTTATCACCATTGTATAAACGTTTTATAACCCAAAATACTCTTTTCAAAAAAGCTATTTACCCATCACGGATAGACAAAAACTTCCAAGTGTGTACACCATAATTCTCCTTTCTCCCGTGGGTAAACATAGTGGAACATCATTACTAACTTATTTTTTCAACTCATGCCACTTGCATTTTCACTAGCAATGTTTAAGAGAAATATCTTTTTTTTTTTTTTTTGGTTCATGTCTAACTTGCCGTGTAGAATAAATATTGTATTGAGAAAATTAGCTAAAGGGTTAACCACTTAACCTACGTTTTAGGTCACCAAAAGAGAAAGTCAGCCGGTTCTCATTGAGGTTGCCCCCACTAGATAGTATTTGCTTCAACTCCATGTGTGATCACCAATAACTCTACGTAGCTCCTTTTCTTTTTTGGTGTTGAAATATTTATTTTTTATTAACACCGTTTAAATCTTCATTCAAACTTATTATTACCCTAATGTGACATTTTAGATTATAAATTACATATTTGCATTTGCACGTATTTCTTGAATTCTTTGATACATGATAGATAAAACACAATGCATTGTGGATGTGCAATATATTGTTTGAAGATTGTTTTTTCGTGTGTCAAAGAAATTTTTATTCGATTAATTTTTAGATTCATATAAACTGTTTCTTTCGCATATATTGACTAAAATTTGAAATAAATTCTACAAATATAATTCTTAAAGAATTATTTACATTGAAAAATCGAATTCAAAACTTACATTGACTCTATATCACATAAACTAATCTATTTACGTTTGTTTAGTGTCAATATGTCACCATTGATGATAAAAAAATTCATGAATTTTATGTACAATTATTCATGCGCGTACATGTCTTGAAAAAATTCTTAACTTTTTAATTTGTATTTTTCCGTGATCGAAAAAAATGATTACCATATATTACTATTAACGAAATTAACTATATGAATTTCATTGTGTGATGCATGTAAACGTGCATGATGATTAAAAAAAAATTTAATTGCATCAATGCAAATTTCTTATATTATTAATTAAGTTCATGAAAATTGTTAACCAAATTTTCAAAAGAAGCAAAATCTTTTGATTTACATCCAGGTAACCGAGATTTTTTCCGTCGAGTGAGTATCCATGACGCGATCTACATCATTGCGATTGAGGGAAGCAATTGTCACCATCAAAATTACTATGGTTACCTTTCATTCCTTCTAGACTTCTAGTCAATTCAAAGAAATCGGAGGGGTAAAACAGGTAACCAAAACTACAAG
Organism: Bretschneidera sinensis; assembly: GCA_023935145.1. Lineage (NCBI taxonomy): Eukaryota > Viridiplantae > Streptophyta > Magnoliopsida > Brassicales > Akaniaceae > Bretschneidera > Bretschneidera sinensis. The sequence goes on from CM043697.1 coordinate 132,340,339, forward strand.
TGCGGAGACAGTGGAGGTTTGACCCATCCACCGGCGGTCAAATTAAGATTAAATTTTTGTTTCTAAAACAGTTTCTTTCCTTGTCAGCAATATCTGACTTTGACCGTTATCCTTTTGGTAGAAGTACAACTGTAAACAGCGAGTGTCACTTGCCACGTGCACTCCGTCCTGCCACGTCACACTCCCCCATCCTATTCCTCTATATCTGCTTTCATTCTCTAACCTCTACACACGCCTCTCTGATTCAAAAATCAACCGCTAGCCCCACTTGTAAAACTCGAGAACCCACGTGTCGATACATTAATGGTCAGATTTCGATGTATGAGTGCAGTAATCATTGCCTCTTGATCAGATGACCAAAGTCCTCATCTTGGACACTTGTCACAACACAATTAAGGGTTTTCTTTCAGTTTATTTACCCCTTTTTTTTATTCCTTCTCATTTTCGTTTCGTCTCTCTGTGTCTTCTCCTTTTTCTATTTCTACTTCCACTTTTTTGATCTGTTTATGAGTCGGTTTTTTTGACCAAACAAAAATAAAATAGGCGAAGCTTTTCTTCAATGTCGTTGAATATATCGTAGAAGAATTGAACTCTCTCTCTCTCACAGACACTCGGTTTTTAGATTTGGAGTTCAAAATCTCTCTCCAAATTCCCAGAATTTGGATTTCAAGGAAACGGAAGAGAGCTCTGACTTCGATTTCCTCTCTCTATTTTGCGTCTGTTTTGGCCCATTGCGTTAGGGTTTTGCTTCTCTTTTTTTTGGGGAATGAAGTCTTCGCTTAGTAAGCTGCGAAGATTTGCACTGAACAAGAAGGATGCCAAGGACAAAAGAGACTTTTTACCTTCCGCTCAGTTGGATGAGCTCGCTCAAGCTGCTCAGGTACTTTTCGTTTTTACCGTTTTAATTTTTGGATTAATTGTTTAATTCTCTCTCTATACTTTCTTTATGTTAGGAGCTTTTCGTTAGATTTAAGTAGGGTTTAAAGGTTAGTACTACTTCCTAAATTATTAAATTCCAATCACAGTTTGCATAGTTTTGAGGTTTATAAGTTAATTACAAAGTGTGAAAGTGAAATAATTTGAAGTGCCAGAGTGCTTCTTGATTATATTGGTGATTTTACTCGAGGAAGTGGATTAAAATTTGCGGCAACCATCAATGAATTGGAATGGCGCTTTTGAAGCCTAAAACCCGAACATTTTAGTAATTATTGTTAGTTTTTTTTTTTTTTTTTTTGGGGGGGGGGGGGAGAGGGGGGGTAGGTAGCATGTAATCATGATTCATGAATTATCAATATTCACTAATTTCGGAAGTTTCATGTTAGAAGAATGAAAATTTTCAAATTTTAGTGCCAGTACTGGGAAGAATATGCTTAATGATGTAAAATTTATACTTTATTCTGCATGCTGCGATTACATAAAAACATAAACTTTCAGGCTTGATAGCTAAATAGATGACAATTAAATCATGACAAGATCATAAAGAGCATAGTACTGCAGATAGGAAGTGTTTTTTTAATGCAGTGAACTTGAAGAAAGCATCAAATCTCTCTGTTAGGAAGACTTGAAATGGTTAAAATGCATACTTAATATGAAACTTGGATGTGAAAATACATGTATAGTGTCGAGATGATAATTTCAGTATACGGTAGAGGAAAAGAAGTTAAAAATTTCTTTACAATTTAATTGGATCTACAGATTTTGTCTTCGGAAAATTATAGAACTTTTGAGGTTTTGTACTGCTTTGCATGCAGTTTGTATATGGTCTAGGTAGGGGTTGATAGTGTCCTCTCACTCAATCAAGGAATCTGAGAACTTAATATTGTGTAGGTTCTTTTGGCTATAGGTAAATAGACTCAATACTTGCATGATGTAATGCTTCCTTTGGTTTGCAGCTGGAAAGAGGAATTCTTTTAGTTTTTGGAATTATACTTGGTGTGGTGATTCTGCTCTCAAAGAGCAATTTTCCTCCCTTTTCTCTTTGGAAAGAAGTAAGGAGGTGTTGATTAACTCTTGTTTGGCCAAGAACGATGGGATGAGGGCTTGGAGTTTTTTTTAATATGAAGTGCACAATATTGGGAACTAGAAGAGTTTTCTTGCTTCTTTGTGATGTTGTATAACATTTCATTTAATGTGAATACTGGATAGTGTGAAGTGGAAGTTGGAGAAAAGTGAGGTGTTAAAAGTTAAGTTGTTCTATAATTTCCTCCTTCCTACTTCTGAAGGGGAGAGGAAATCTAGTTACACTTGGAGAGGCATTTGGAGGACATCTGACCCTTTTTTTATAAGTAAAATTTTTATTAGAAAAGCACCAAGAAGGTGCAACACAGGCAATGGTTAAGGTTGAGGCCCTGGTTCCTAAAATGTCTCAGGTTCGAGTGGTGTGTGCATGCGTTTTACCAATAAAAAAATAAAGGTGTAACACAGAGCCAAAGGCTAATTAGAATGAAGGAAATCCACAAAATATAGTAAATCCTCACTATTTACAAAGAAATTCCTTCTAAACCAAAATTTGAGGGTGTTAAACCAACTATCTTTAATATCCCTATAAAGGTGATTTATTTTTTGGGCTTGGGAAGCTTCTTGGAGTCGAATTTCGACTATTGACAATCTCAATCGAAGGGTTATTATTTTAGTAAATAGATGTTACTTATATAAGAATGATATTGAAGCAGTCTAACACCTTTTGCTTGTATGCCTGTGGGTGAGACAACTTTGGGATTTGGCCCTTTCGGTGGTTGGCATTTCTTGGGCAGTTCCGGGTCTATTGAGGAGGAGGTACGGACTTGGAGGGGTATTCACAATGCAAAATAGAAGAGGAAAGTTTTGGCTCTAATCCCACTTGCCATTTTTTTGTTGGTTTGGTAAGAAAGGAATAGAATAGTTTTTCAAAGGGTGGCAGCCCCAATGCATACTCTTAAGGATAGATAGTTTAATACTTTAACTTTTTGGTTTAAAGGAAAGGTTGATGAATATGAACTAGATGTTCTTGACTGTTTTAAGATTTTGAGTTGTAAGGTTTTTGTTGATGCCTTTTTTATTATATACTTTCTGTTTCTATCAAATGAAAAAAATACGTCCTTTTGGTTTCTTTTTACAGGAGATGCAAGAAATGAGAAATTGCTATGATAGCTTACTTTCTGCGGCTGCTGCAACTGCAAACAGTGCGTATGGTAAGCGTTCTACTTGCTAATAATGTTACCATAATAATTGTGAGGCTTTCGGCTTCTATTTTGCTTTCATATTCTGCCTTTTCAATAGTAAGGACATTTTAAATAGTGTTTCTTTGACCAAAACAATTGGTAGTACTTGAAGTAGTGATTGTTTCAAGAATTTATGTTGACGAGGTAAAATAAATTTTCTTTTGAATGTGTCGTATCAATGGATTCTATCCTATAACAAGGTGCTATTGTTCAGTTAGTTCTGAAATTGAATTCATTCCCGTATCAAGGTGCCACTGACACACTATTACTTGTATCTAGTGTCGACTGATGCTGTTGTACGCTTTAAAGTTGACTTTGCTCGAGGGGTTAGAATGTGGCAGTATCATGAAAATCTATTGGTTATTGAAGTTTCTAGGACATGCTATCCCCTGCTGGCTGCATACTCTGATTTTATTACTGAATTTTTTTATCTTTAAACTGTTTGCAAGTTGAATATACACGAGGATTTCAATTTCATATATCGTGGACATCTTCCATTTGACTCCATATGTACTTTCAGAATTTTCAGAGTCATTGCAGGAAATGGGTTCTTGTCTGTTGGAGAAAACAGCTTTACATGATGATGAAGAATGTGGTAAGGGAATGAAAACTTCATTTCGTTGCATGCTGTTCTTAACAGCTGTTTTTGTATCTAGCGGTATTAATGATGTAGGCTTCTAAGTTTCGATGTAAGAATTGAGCGTAAAAGCTTATTTTGCTAGTTTTGATTAGATATGGCTTGTGCTGTAATTTAGCTGCATTTATCTGCAGGTAGAATATTGTTAATGTTGGGGAAAGTTCAATTTGAACTTCAAAAACTTGTTGATCGCTATGTAAGTGGTTATCGTGATTTAATAATCTCTTGAAGACTTAATTATCATTCAGGAATGTGCCTTCATTTTCAAGCTGGTATTAACTTATCATTTGTTGACTTCAGCGCTCTCACATAGTCCTGACAATTACAAACCCATCAGAGTCACTTCTCAATGAGCTCCGAACAGTTGAGGTTTGTTCACACTGTTTTTTCTGTGACGGTATTACTATATCAGAAATCTCTTGTTATCCCCTGCTTTCTTGGTGCTGTGTTTCTTGTATTATTTTGTTGCTGGTTACGTATTATGCCTTGTCAACATTATTTTTGTTATCGCGTCCTCATTATCTATGGTAGTTGTGTTACACAATTCCTTTTCTTTGTAGGGGGTCTGCTTTTATCTGTTTATATAAGCAAAACACTTATAGAAAGGTGCTTCTGGTTTTTAGTTTTGTTTGTGTCACATGTTATCTTGGTAGAGTCTTATGCAAGCATCACGCTCACTGACCTTTCTATTGTTTGCTGGTGCAGGATATGAAGCGACAATGTGATGAAAAAAGGTCCATTCTTTTCTCTAGATACCATATTTTTCTTTGATTAAGTAAATGTCTGAACCCAGTCAATGATCTTCAGAAATGTATATGAATACATGATGGCACAACAGAAAGAAAAAGGAAGGTCCAAAGGCGGGAAGGGTGAAAATTTCACTTTGCAGCAATTACAAGCAGCTCAAAATGAATATGATGAAGAGGCAACCCTATGTGTTTTTCGGTTGAAATCTCTGAAGCAAGGACAGTCCCGAAGTCTTCTAACACAAGCAGCTCGTCACCATGCAGCTCAGGTCTTCCTCATACGTCCCAATAGTTTCTAGTGTCAAGGTCTTTCATTCTTCCTTAAAATTGGATGTTGATGTTCATTTTGGTATTTCTTTCTTTCTGTTTTGAATGCAGTTAAATTTCTTTCAGAAGGGGCTTAAGTCACTTGAGACAGTTGAGCCACATGTTAGAATAGTTACAGGACAGCAACATATTGATTACCAGTTCTCTGGACTTCAAGATGATGGGGAAGTTGGTGAGGATGATGGTGAGAATGGCTCCGATATTAATGGAGACAGGGAATTGAGTTTTGACTATGGAGTAAATAAGCAAGGGGTTGATGCCGTTCCCATGGCAAGGAATTCGATGGAGGTGTGAATCTAACATCATTGCAATTTGTTTTGTTTAAAAAGAAAAGCTGTTGTGTCTAATTTGTTTACTATCTATTATGCCAAAGCTCTCTAGGGTGGCTATCATATGCCAGTTTAAGAGCATGCTTTATGTTGAACTAAGAAGGTTTATTATGCATTTTATTGTCCATCCATCTTGTATTGACTTACTAGATTTTTCTAGAATTTCGCAAATGGTTGGATATATTTGCAAACTCGAGGTATAAATTATCGTGCAGAGTGTTGTGGATAAGTTTGGATACTGGTTTGTGATTTGCAAACCATATTATACTTTCTATATTGGTTTTAGAAGACTAATGTACCAGGATTTTAATTGTGATTTGGATTTTTTTTTTTAATTTTTTTTGGTCTTGTTAACTTTTCAGGAGGATGAAGTGAGCCTTTCATTTCCCCACACCTCAACAGTAGAAAATGCAGAGGTATGTCTTTACTTTCTTCTGGATTAGGGGATTGAAACTATTCAATCGTAAATATGCTTCTGCGGACCTTTCTGTTGAAATATACTGATGCAGTTCTAGAACTTTCAGCCATAGTAATTTTTTATGTTCATGTTGTCACTTTAGTTGTTGACTTTAAAGGTTCTATGTTCTGAGTTAACAGATGTAGTCATGCAGATTTTAAGATTTATATCTCGATTTTTCTGCCTGTAGGTAAATGTAGAACCCCAGGTCCCAAGTAGAGCGCATAGAGCCAGCAGTCATTCAGCCCCATTATTTCCAGAAAGGAGGTTTGATCCAGCAGAAAACTTTAAGCAAATGCAGTCATCAAGGACACGGAATTATGGCACATATGTGCTGCCCATGCCAACTGATTCAAAAGGTTCAATCCCTCTAAAGACAGCTCCTCATGCAAGGCCGACAAACTTTACTGGACACACCCATCATCTATGGCATTCTTCTCCATTGGAACAAGAGAAGCATGAGAAAAATTCCGTTGATGGTCATTTGTCTGAGATCACCACTTTAAAAGTTCAGTCAGTACTCAAAGAGAGCAACAGTAATAATGCCTCCACCCAACTGCCCCCTCCTTTGGCAGAGGGACTTCCAATTCCACATCTTGATACGTCTAATGCATCTGAAATCAAAAAAATAAAAAGACAGGCTCTCTCTGGCCCATTAACTAGTAAACCTTTGTCAACAAAGCTTGTTTCATCTGCCAGTGGTCTTATTTCCTCTACTGAAATTCCCCAGTTAGTTTCTGGTGTACGTTCTCGTCCACCAGTTCCTCAGCCATCATCATCTCCCAAAGTATCCCCAGGTGCTTCACCTCCCCTTGTTTCTTCACCCAGAATAAGTGAGCTTCATGAGCTTCCTAGGCCCCCAGGCAGTGTAGCTTCCAAGACAGCAAAATCTCCTGGTTTGATTGGTCACTCTGCTCCATTGGTATCAAGAAATCATGATTTTTCTGCAACAAATAAAATTCCTTCGATATCATCAAGGGGGGCATCTCCTCTTCCAACTCCACCACTAATTGTCCCCAGGAGTTTCTCTATACCCTCCAGTAATCAAAGAGCTATGGCATTAAATGTTTCTAAGCTTTTGGAGTCTCCTCATTTACCAGGAACGGCTGAAGAAGTTGCTTCTCCACCATTGACACCTATTTCCCTTGCGAACATTAAGCCAGGACCAACACTTTCTGAAGTGACCGCCCAATCTGATCAAATAAGAGGTGATTAAGATACCACATCCATCACCTTTGGTAGATGTTGCTGTTTCTATACCCCTTTCACCATTACATTGTTAGTGCATATATATGATTTAGTCATCTTGTGCTAAAAATCTATCCTTTTTATAAAAAAAATTTCTGGTTGAACTGCATCTCTGCGTGAAAAATGGATTAGTGACTTGCATGTTATTGAGACCTACTACCATCTACTTGTAAAGAGTCCCACATAAGTGTTTTACTTTTCTTTTAGAATAGGTCAAAAAAAGAGTCAGGCCTTATGTTTAGGGGGTTACATCCTGCAATGGATAACAGTAATTTTTTCAATTCTTGGAGCAGTTTTAAGATAATTTTCTCTAACAGAAAAACGTTAATCATCTTATTGAAGGTTTGTTTTTCACATATATCTATCTGTCTAGTAAATACATCCAAGATTTTAGTTTTGGAAATTTTGTTTCATTGTGATCATCGTCACTGGATGCAGGTGGGAGCTGATAAAATCCATGTTGTCCGACACTCTTTAACCTTTTGGTTTCTGCCTGGTGGACTATTTTAAGTCTCTTCATCTACATGTTGGGTACAGATCCGTAAATATTATGTTGTGTATTCTTTTGTTTCTCATCTCAATCTTTGTTAATGGTCTATAATTGATTCTGATGAGAACTACACAACTGTTCCATTGTAGCACATCATGTAAATTTCAAATGAGGAATTTTTTTTTCTTTATTTATCTTTGCACGTCCTGAACAAGCACCAAAGAGGGAGAATTTTGCATTCGCTAAACCTCCCAAAGCTCTAAAATGATGTCTAGAGTTTCTAACATTTCATGTGTTGGCCTTGATTTGATTAATGTTTTATCATGTTATTTGTTCTTTATCAAAGCTGAAGAGTTAGATCCTCGTGGCAGCCAACCTTATGTTTTGTCTTAGTAGTCTATGGTTTTGCCAGTAATGCCATGCGTGTGTTTATATATGTATGCCTGTCAAGGGTGAAGGAGGGTTTTATGTAAGGGGAGGGGAGGGGCTGGTTATTGAACCTCCTTCCTCCGTCCTCATTCCCTCCTCAATCCCTTCCGTTCCAAAACAGTGTTCATGAGTGTACTACTTAACCCTTTTTAGGCAGTGCAGCTTTGTAGAGCTAGTGGATGTTGAAGTTTTAAGTTTCACTGGCAGTGATGATCCATGCTTAAAGTTCATCAAACGATTCCAACATCAATGGCAGTTTTTCTTTCTGCAAAATTTTAAGGCAATTTTAATTTATTATGTACTATAAAAATGATTTATCTTTTTCAAACTGCACCAATCTTCACTGTGTGAATCGAAGTGTCTAACAAAGTAACGATATTTAATTATTTAAAATTTTGAAAAATAATGCATAAAAAATTAAGATTTTACTCTAATTCTAATTTCAATTTTTAGTCTCAATTCATACTCTAAACATTTTTCTTTTTCAAGTATTCAAGAAAAAAACACAAATAAAATTCATGTATTGTAAACTTTCATTGAACTCATACAGATTCGATTGATACATGTCATTGTTATGAAAAAGATAAAACAAAAAGAAAACATGTCTATCTATTATAAAAATATAAGCATTTGAGAATAATTCTTGAGAAATCTTATTAACATATCATGTCTTTCAAAGAGTGATATTATCATGACATGCTCAGTATTTTATACTTCAAGTATGAAACTATGTTGTTTTGGTTTTATATTTAATTGAGATATAAAGCCTACATAAAATCAATAAAAGTCTAAAATAATAAAACCCAATAGAAGTAGTATATGTTTCAAAATTAATTATGATATTAAACTCAATCCATAAATTTTATAAAACCTAATAAATTAAAACTAGATATAAAAAAAATAAAACAATAATTCAACATAAAAAAACTATTCAACTTAATATTTAAATAGCAAACTAAAATTAGATATTCAATAAAATTAAATTATAAGATTACATCATAAAAAGAGAAGAAATTGAGTTTACATGATACATTTTTTCTGAATATTATTTTCAACACAATATAATTTTGGTATTTGTAATTATGCAAGCTATAACCCAAATTAGAAACCTTTTAATGGTCTAAACTAATAAAGTACAGTTTATGAAACGCCTAAAATAAAGAATAATACAATCAAGTAGTAAACTAGATTAAATTAGATATGCAAAAATATTAATTTATTGCACAATATTTCGCCATGTAGTGGTTTTTTATTGACCGCTAATTTTATTTTATCTTTATATTTGTACTTATTGGAACCCAATTAGGTAATTATAAAATAATATTGGTAGCTCTTTTGCATGAGATGTATGCGAGCGGGTATTCATATCATTATTTATTAAAAGTTGAATTTATAAAGTCTAAAAATTTCAATCAATTGAATACTTAAATTAAATAATATAATATATTTAAGTAGTAAACTAATTGAGTTTATAAGAATGAGGGAAAAATAGATCTATCTGATAAAAATTTTATTTTTTAACTTAGGTAATAGGTTGAGATTCAATGTTGTGATACTTTGTTATTAAATCAAACTTATAATATTAATTTTAATAAATTTAGTTTATGAGATTGTATGCTTAAAATGTAAAAGAAAATCAAAAAAGTTTTTTCGAATATATAATTTATTATTTAATTATTTATAAGATTAAATTTCAAAATTTTAACTTATATATTCACATTTTATACCCATATGTTATTTTGAGTAGATAAAAAATGTATATAGCAAATAATTATGTATTGGATTAAAATTTTAAATTAATATCTTAAGTCTTTTATAATTATTTGATATTTTTGTGCACAAGTTATGTTTTTTTTATTGGTATTCACATGTTATGTTAATTAGTTATGTAAAATTTTATCAATAAAAAATAACAATTAATTTTTAAAAAATGAAATGAATTATATAAGAAAATTTTAACAATATCAACTAAATATATTTAATGGATACTTTAAACTCTAATATTAAATAAATTATTTATAAATTTATAAAGCTCATATACCTTTTTAACACTAACATGACTTAGTTTATATTAGTAGTTATATAAATTTTATTCTATATACTCTACAAATGCCTAAACTAATAAAATAAAATCTATGAATATTTCAAAGTAAAAAAATAAATAAATAGTAAACAAACTTAAACAAGATGTCCAACAAATTGAAGGTATGGTGTCATATTTTAAAAGTAAATAAAAAATACAAATGGGTTTCTACCACAAGTTTAATATTTTTTAATCTCATTTGATAGATTCAGATTTGGTATGATTATTTTATTATAAAATTCAAATTATAAATATTATAAAATATATATATATATATATATATTTTAATTCAATCAATCCTATAAACCAGTTGAAACATTGAGATTATATTCTGAATGCATAAGAGTTTTTGTCACAATATCATACGGAAGTTTTAAATCAATGATTTATATACTTTAAGATGTATTTTATATAATTTTCTTTTACTCTAGCATTTCATATCACTAATTTTCAATATCAGATCTTTTTATTTTGATCAGCGTTTTGTTTTAAAAAAAATACATAGTTGCGTTTTACTATTTTTTTACATTCTGTTTGATTTAAATGAATTTTATTATTCTTATGAAATTCATTTGAATTTTATAGGTTGTTGTGTTTGGTTAGTCAGTGGAATTCATTTTCAAATGAATTCTAGTAGAATTGAATTAGTTATGCGCAAATTCTATCAAAATTACATTCTGTTTGATTTAAATGAATTTTATTATTCTTATGAAATTCATTTGAATTTTATAGGTTGTTGTGTTTGGTTTGTCAGCGGAATTCATTTTCAAATGAATTCTAGTAGAATTGAATTAGTTATGCGCAAATTCTATCAAAATTGATAAAATTTACAAATAAACTATAGACATGAGTTTTTATAAAATTATACAGATAAAATTGCTCTTCTCTTCTTTCATTTTTATTTATTTTCTATTTTTATCTATATCTTTTATGATTATCGTAACAATAACAATCGCCACAATAACAACAACGTGCATTATTAATCATAGGTTATTTTTTAAGATATCAAGATAATGATTTTACTTTGCACAATTCAAGTATGGTTCCTACATATAATAAAGGAACGTTCAACACGGTAAAATATGGTTTACACTTTATAGTTACTTGATATATATTTGATTAATAATATCAATGTTTTGATTCATTTATTGTTTTAGAATAAAAAAAATAAAAAAAATGAAAGAATAGGTTATGAAAATAAAATGAATATGTTGCTATTTTCAAATTGAAATATACTAAAGTAAAATTAACATTTTTTTATAAAAAAAATATTAAATTAACACTCAATTTTTAGATTTTAGATTTTATCCAGTAAAAAAAAATTTGATTCTATTTTTAGATTATGAATTCATTTACGAATAAATTTTAATTTCAATTCATTTAAAAATAAAATGGATTCTATACTCGACTTTATTCTCAACGTCATTAATATTAATTAAAAAAATTCTCCATGTGAAATATGACAACTTATCAATACTTCACTTAATTAATAATTTTCAAAATAAAATAAAAATTGTATAATCAATTGCCAAAATTAAAAGTGATTTTTTTAAATAAAAAAACCGAAAAAATCTAGTATGTGATGGACATAAGAATACGTGGCACACATACGTAAGAGCATTGTGCACAAGCGAAAGTGAAGAGCACTGCCAGACGACGAAGAAACCATCCATGGAGATAATAGCGACAACTACTACTACTAAACTCCTTCAATTTAACATTCCATTACTTCCTTCTCATGTTTCGGTTTCCACTTTAAAAGCCCATTTGCTTACATCTACTAACTATAAACTCAACTCCTTTCGATTTCCCTTCCCTTCTCGCAAATCTATTGCCACAGCAACTCGCTCTGTCGCGGATGAGACTAAGATTTCCAGTGAGTTTCATTTTCCAAACTCCAATAAAATCTTCTTATTTATGATAATTGAGTTATTTGTTAGCTTTTATAACTTAAATTTGAAAGAAATGAGAAGCCGAGTGATTGAACTTTCTTTTATTCGAAGTTTACTTTATGTTGTGAGATCAAAATTTGAATGAAACTTTTCTTTGTTTTGAATTTTTGGGATTGATGTTAAATCACTATCGAAATTGTTTTAATTTTTTTAAGAGAAAAAAAGATGAACCCGGAAAGAAAATGATGTTTGATTTGTAATGGGTGTCACGAATTTTGCTTTGCATTAAGATAGGCATACCAAATGTTCGATGATATTTCTCTTGGCTATTCTAACAGTGAAGCTGCCTGTTCAATACTGTGCCTATTTCCAAGTAAGAAATCATAATTGTACGATTAGGAATTAATTACCCTCTTTCGTATTATCTTAATAGCTGTTGTGTCTTATTTAGTAATGCCAATTGAATTGAGGTGGCGAAGTTTTTATGTGATATTTTGTTACTACTAAAATTTTTTTTAGGTGTGTTAACAACAATGCTTTTTAGATGGTGCTAACTCAGTTATAAGATGTTTACTAAGAATTTTATGGATTGTTAGAAATAACACTCCTCAAAAGTCCTGATTTATATGTTTATCACTTTGTTATGATTCTTTTTTTTATAACATTTTAAGATTCAGCGATGGAAGTTGCTTTGGAGGATCCCTCACTTGCAGTGAAGGTGAGATCTCATTCCCTTGTAACTTTTACTCCAATGAGAAACAAAACTGGGAAAGTAGTTATTTAGTTGAAAATCCAAAATCAGGATTTCTCATTCCTTTTCGTTTGTCCTTGCAAAAACCATACAGGGTTTTAAAATTTATTTGCATTTTAGGATTCATAATTGTTGGTGATGACCATGGGATTTTTCTAGTCTGGTAGTGTCTTGTTGTTTAAGTGCTCGTTTTAACTGATCAGTTTTAATTCAGAAGAAAGCAATGGATATAGCCCCTGAACTGAAAGGAACTTCCGTATTTCTCGTGGGTAAGCATTACTTTAAACAATATATTTTGACATGTAAATTCTAATTCTCCTTGAATATTGGCATGTGTTTCTTATGCATATGATGTGAAATGTAAAGGGATGAACAGCTCTGTTAAAACCAATTTGGGGAAATTTCTAGCAGATGCATTACGATATTACTACTTTGACAGGTGAGCATTCACCATTATCATTGAAGAAGATTCTGTGGCTCCTGATGTATTAGCTAAAGTTGTGATTTGAGTTTCTCTTTATCCAGTGATAGTTTGGTCAAGGAAGCCGCTGGTGGTGAATCTGCTGCCAAAGCTTATAGGGAGACTGATGAGAAGGGATTTCAGGAGTCTGAGGTGACTATTTCTTTACTTATCTTGTTATTTGTATATGTTGCTTTGGAAGAAAATCTGGTTATTGATGGGTTGTTAGATTACTTGTAGACCCTATTTTTTCTCTTTCTTCTATGAAAGGTAAAAAACGTGAATTCCATTGTAGAGCCGTATGCAATGCCCAAAAATGCCTATATGGTTGTTCAATTCTCTCTTTTTTTTCTTACTATTCGTTCTCTCGTCTCCTCGCCTCATCATGTGAGATAGAAAAACCATTTATTATGTTATATCATCAGGGTAATGGTCCATCAACCTGCTAGTTCTTTTTATGAGGCACAAACGGGAGAATTTATCCTGGAAGCGGAAGAACTATTGAAACTTCGTGAAACCCTCACAAGGGTTTATGTACAAAGAACAGGCAAGCCCTTATGGGTTGTATCCGAAGGTATGGAAAGGATGTTTTTATGTCAGCAAAAGAAGCCCAAGCTCGTGGAATTGTTGATCTTGTAGCGGTTCAATAAAAAGTAGCAGTGATTTCACTCTCAAATCCACAATTTAATATTTTCTATTTTGTATCTTTTTTTATTCTTTTGACAATTGGGGGTGGTGGATTCGAACTTGAGACCTCTTTTTTAGAGGAGAGGTGTAGTTACCAATTGGGCTATGCTCAAGCCACATTTTACTTGTGTCTTATACTTCTACTGCTTAAGGTCACATGAGGCTAGCATAGTCTTTTAATAGAAAATTCAGCAGATTGGTTACTGAATAGATAGTAGGATCACTTATATTTTAATTGACTTATTTCTGCAGACTGAAGTATTGAAGCAGTTATCATCAATGGGTCGACTGGTGGTTTCTGCAGGAGATGGTGCAGTTCAGAGTTCAACTAATCTGTATGAATTTTGGTTGCAGTATTTTCTAAATTAGCATCCCGCAATCTTTTGCATTTATTTATATCGTAGATAATATTTGTTGTCTTTTATCTCAGACTTGTTTTTCAAATGTCTAGGGCACTTCTAAGACATGGGATCTCCATATGGATTGATGTACCCCTTGACATGGTGACCAAGGGAGTGATCGAGAACCAGAGCCAACTTACTTCATTAGACATATCTACTTCCGGATCTTATTCCGAGGTTTTTGTCATTCACCTTATATTAATTCTATTGACTGCCTATTTCTTCCCCTTACAAATCACAATCTTCACCATTTAACCCCATTCTTCCCCTTCTAATCTTTAATTTTTAACTCAATGAACTTTCTTTCTTGTTGAGCCCCAGCAGTAATAGCTTTGTCGTTGGTAACCAGGTGTTTGCTCAGCTATCTGCTCTTTATGAAGAATTGAGAAGCGGATATGCTATAGCTGATGCAACTGTTTCCCTTCAAAGTATACCCTCATGATTTTTCTTGCTTTTCATGTTATGAAATCATGTTCTCTAGTTGGTTCTAACAACTTCTTGTTCATAGCAGATGTAGCTTGTCAATTGGGTTACGAAAACTTGGATGCAGTAACCACAGAGGACCTCACTATGGAGGTGAAGATAAATATTCTACAATGCAAACATCTTTTTTTCTGTGAAATGCTCAGTTTGGTCTGCTAATACTCAGATTTTTTCCATGACATTTCTCGTATTTTTCAGGTCCTCAAAGAGATAGAGAAACTTACAAGAGTAAAGAAGCTGATGGAAGAGGCTTCTAGACCTTTTTAGAATACCAAGTGCATACTTTTTTTAATCACTTGTAGCAGCTTATAGCAGTATTACCTGATTGAAAATTTGAGAAAACCGTCATTCATGAGCATTTTTTGTGTGAGTTTTGAAGATGTTTCTGTGATCTGTATTAAGTGTTAACCCTCCTCATCTTCTGATCTTGAAATTAAAGTTTGGTCTAAACCTGTGCGATACTGGACAGTGAAATGGGGATGACTTAGCTGTATTTATTGGGAGACCTTAAAAATCTTAAATGGCTTGATATCTTCCTTCCTCACTCACGTAATCTTCCTTAAAGAATGACTGTGAATGAATTAGTTGTTTCCTATCATGTTATTACTCCCCTCTCTCTGTGCATTACATACGTCAGTATAGGATGATACTGCCAAGAAAAACATTTCAGGAAGCTCGTATTTACTATGAGCGTAAGCTCACAATCGCTGAATACACATATATTTGAGAGATACATGGATCAAAGGCATCTTTAATTGGATAGAAAGATTTTTTTTTTCTTCTCGTACTATCAGAAAATGCTTATGACTCACGTTTCTCGCACAGACTTGATCAACACAAAAAAATTTCCAAGTATCAAGTAGTCAACTTATTCGCATGATTGTATCAAGTTTTTTATATCACTAGTCATGGTGGAATCACCACCGCCTTCTTTCTTTTAACTTTTTTTTTTCATTTAAAAAAAAGAGAAATATTTGGTGGATGTGTGTTAATTTATAAAATTATTTATCGTCGTGTAAAAAATTTGAGATCGAATTTTTTGAGGTAATGAATTGAAGTGAGAATAAATAATGATAGTATTTTACTTCTGGTTAAGTAATCCTTTGATTCAATAGGTCTTCAAAAAATAAGAATAATATTTTTTTATCGGATAATTTTAATCACTTATTATTATTTTTATTTAAGTTTAATTTTAATTATTATATATATATTAAAATTATAAAAAAATATTTTTAAACTCTATTTATATATATAAACAAATTAATTTTTTTAATAATTTAATAATAAAAATTTATTTATTAATTAATTAAATAATAAACATAACAAAAATTAGAAACATCCAAAGAAATACATGGTTGGCTTCACCGTTATATAAAATAATTGTATCTACAGTAGGCAACACCCTCTTTTTGGTGTTGGTTTTTGGGGCTTCGTGAAAGGTGGCCACAGTCCACACAGTATACAAAGGAGGGGGGAGAACTTAGCATGTGCCATTGAAAATTGACTAGTATGTCTAGAAAACTGGGCCTAGGCCCATCAGGAAAGATAGTCCCTGCATAGGGACTGGGCAAAAGACCTTAAAGAAGTCCATATAGCAGCTTTTGTACTTAGTATTTACCGCTACTACTACTAGTTTTTCCTTTTTTTAATTGTTTTGTTGGAAAATGGAAATTGGTTTAATTTAATTTTAAACAAAAGAACAGAAGAAACAGGGATAAGTGCTTAAGTGGATGACCTTACTCACGTGTCCCGCACTATGTGTTCTGTGCTTCGCCCCGTATCAAGTGCTCACAGATGGGCCTTTAATTTTATGCCACGTGTTAATTGAATAGTACTTTCAATGCAACTTGTTAGCTTCTGCCTTGTAATGTTGGCACTTGGCAGTGCTATTGTCGTGACTTACCTCAGAAAGGAAAAAGAAAACGGATTTGCATCCACAGGAATACCCTATTAGCCAAAAGTTGACAAAATTTCAGAACCAAATGAGTACACAAGAATTTAGCCAATTATCTAAAATAAAATGATGATTCTACGGATTTGCATCCACAAGAATTTTCGGTTTCGAGGAGTACAGAAACTCTTACAAAACCAACAAAATTTATTAATAATCATTAAAAAAAAATAATTTTAATAGTAATTTTTTTAAAATAAGGCATGCAGTTTTCTCATAATTGTGTGCTAACAGTTTCATCAAACCAATTAAAATTCAAATCACCATTTGTTTTTATGTAATTAATATATAATTTAACTCAATTTTAAAAAAATTGATTGATTAAAAAAGAAACTTATTTAATTCAAACCATCCAAAGTGATTTATCTGATTTTTTATTTATTTATATAAAAACGAATTTATTTGACTTATGATTCACGATTGGACTCTGGTCATGAAAACTATGGTCATATAAGGAAGAGGTCGAAAACCACTAACATTTATGATGGGTTTTCTGTGCCTTCCACCTAATTGCCCCTGTGAACATCATGGACTTTGAACTTAGATCTTTATTAATTTATTTTGATTGGTTTGACCCTAACAAATCTACTCTTGATTTTATGATCTGGTTTCGTGATATTTTTGTAGAATCAAAAAAATTATTAATAATTATAAAAAAATTAAATAATAAATTTGATATTTAATTTTTTAAATAATTACTAATTAATTTTCATATAATTACTATTTAATTATAAATTGAGAAAAAATATTTTCCATGTTAAACTATTAACTAATATCTCTAAATCTAAAAAAAATACAACCACCTTGTGATAAATATTACATTAAAATCTGAAACAAAAATAAATACAACTTTTACATAACCAAAGAAAAGTGAAAAAAAAAAATACAGCAATCTTAATATATATGTTCAAATACATTGTTTTTTATAAAATTCAAACCACTTTTCATTGAGCACAAGAATAAAAGAATAACAAATATACACATCTTTAAAAATATATTTATAATATATGCGGGTTTGTTTAGTTTTAATTACTTTTTAAACTTGTAACTTGAACCGAAATTAAATTTTAATTTGTTAACGTAAATAAAAAAATTGATCCGACAACAAAAAAAGAAAACCCTCAACCAAACTGAACTTGAACTAATGGTGTGATAAAAAAAATTTCCCATTTTTGATGGTTGTTGGATATTTCTATCAAAGAAAAAAAAATACAAACCATGTACCAAGTTATTAATAATTGAGTTAGGGGTTGAAATCTTTTACTAGAACCATATCTTTGAAAAAAGATATATTATCTAATTATTGAAATTTTCTTGCTCTCCATTCTTCAAAGAGTTTTGAGATTTCTACAACGACCCTCCTTCTAAGAGAGATTTAAATAGGAAAAAAAAAAGGCAAGGGTAAAACTACAAGAAGATAACTATAATAAGTATTACCTAATGGTGACTACTATAGTGTCTTTTAATAAAAGAAAAATAATTTACATGATAAAAGTATATATTTCAGGGTAAAAATTATGTATATAGGGTTATAGTCATGAATTCTTTTAAGGTAAGATTGAAATATATTACTGACCTTATAATAATTTGAGCAAGTTTTTTTCTTAATTGCTCAGAAATTACAATAAATTTACAAAATACATAAAAGTTTTAACGCATAATATTAATTTTATATTATATATTTTCAATAAGACAAATACTTAACACGATTGGTATAAATATTTCTAATACTACTACTGTTTCGAAACTAAAGCAAAACACCATGAGACTTAAAATACCAATCGCTTTTTTTGTTAGATGTACGTCTTTTGCTCTGAGTGTATGTCTTTTACGTCCTAATGATCGAGATGTACGTTCCATTGAAGTTTTTTTTCTTTAAAAACCTTAAAAAAAGAAAACATGCAAGTTTAAAGCTTAAACCCATACCAAAATGAGTAGTAACACAAACCTTAACTACTAAACTAATTATTCTTATAGTTATATCATTGTGTTTAATAAATATTTATCACATCTTATCTGGTTTAATAATAACTACAAACTATTTAATTAATCACTTATTAATTATAACAATATAAAAATAAAAATATATAACGTATATATATAATGGTAAAACACTTATATTTAATGATAATTTTATTTTTTATTTTTATTATTAAAAGTATAAATTTACAACCAAATATATATCTTTTATTACAGATGTACAGGAAGGCAAATTATCCTTTCTTTTACTCAAACGAAAAAGTAAAAGGCGAAAAGAGAAAAAGAGAAAAAGAAGTGACAATAAAATTATTAGAGAGGAGGAATAGTTTTTAGGGATTAATTTTAAAATTTACAGCCAAAAAGTTTCAGGTATGAAGAAAAAAAAAAAAAAAAGAGTAAAAGTTGCGTGATGATGCTGGTATTTTGGTGTTTGTTTATAAACGATAGAAAAATTTGACATAGACATGCTTCTGCAACTCTCAACCTCTTCTTCTCCAACCCCATCACCTCCTCATCCACCTTATTCGTTTCATAATAAACGCAAAGAGAGAGAGACAGAGAGAGAGAGAGAAAACAAACAATCATCATACATCAATCTCTTATTCTCGAGACATAATTTTCTTTGCTATTAATAATCCTTCCTTTTAATTCATTAGATAATGGTTATTTATATGATCTGAAGATAGATAGCAATTGAATGGCAGATCATTGAAATGATTTATCTACCGGATTCCTTAGTCAATAGCTCTTTCGGTGCGTCTCTAGTGTTGTTTATAACGAGTATATTGTTATAAAACCTCATAAATTGCGATAATTCTTGTGATCAAGCTGTGATTCTTTCTGGGTTCTGGTTATTTTTTTGGGGGGTTTTGCACTGATTATGAGTTATTTGGAGAATTAGAGTTGGTTGTGGATTTATTGATTGTTTATGCTTTTGTTTAAATGTTGCTTGTACTGGATGACGAATTAACGTTTTCGGGGGTTGTCGTGAATGTGTGCCGTACAAGCAACCCCCTGTTAGTTCTCTTTATGTATTCCTCTTGTCGATCGTTTCGAGGAGTCGATTATTTGTGGCTTTGCTACTATCCATTGAAATTATTTCTGGGTACGTTGCTAATTTACTTTGGATCCATGATTGATTGGAGTTGGTCTTACTTTTGAGGTAGTTTGCTCCTTCCGTTTAATATTTAGTATCCAGAATCGAGTATCCGAGGATAGATTCATGTGTATAGAATGAATGGGAAGCTTGAGAGGGTTTGCATTTTTGTCTTTTTTCTTAGTGTTCATCGGCAGTTTATGATGGATTTGTCTTCTGGTTTCCTTGTTCTTGTGGAGTCCACTTTGGTATCTCATAGCAATTAGCATCTTCTCCTAATAATTTCTCTTGTTTGATTGTAAAATTTTATGGATATGTGTGATTAAGTATTAGAATCTAATGGTGGTCAAATAGGTCTAAGTCTGTTCAGTTGTATTGAAGTAATATTTGAAAGTCAATTAAGTTTCAAGTATGATCATTCATTCTTTAAGGTTTATATAACTGATTATTTCCTTTTTCCTTGGCTTTTGTGGAATTATTTTTTTAGGCAAACGCATTGGTTACATTACCAACCATGAACAGTACGTGCTTCATTGCTTGCTGGTGTCGTGCTCAGAAGATCTCTGCTACCCATTATTGTTGGATAACTAGTATGTGTTTGGCTTTATCTATTATGCAATCTCCTAAGCGAGTTGTGTTTGAAATGTGGATGCCTGTGGTAGATACATAGTACTGTCTTCATATAGGTTAGAGAATTACTTTTCTGGGGGACACTTCTATTCTACCAGTAGCAGAAGTTATCAAGCATACTAGTTTTTACTTTCTTCAAAGACATTGTAGGATTAGCAAACTGGGAGTTCATCTGCTTATTGGTCGAAAGAGAAAAGGTACTGTTTTCAGTTTAACAAAAATGAGCTGAAAATTTTGTATTATAGAAAAGTAGGAAAGACAGTTTGACATCAAGAAAGGAAACCGAAGAAAGATAAGTTACTAAAGCTTAATTGGATCTACATATTGGTTCCTGCAAATCTTAGTGATGGGCTTGCCACAAGTTTCCTCAGATGAGAGTGCTGAGGAATCTTCATCAGCATCAATGGGTACCTTTGTGCAAAGCCCATCCAGATTTGCTGGTGTCAGCACCTGTGATTTGGATGGCATGGATGGAGGAAGTGTGAGCCAAACAGTTGGGGATACTCTGTGCTCTTCTATAGGAGATTTCCAGAGGAAAACTTCGTTGGAGCTTTCAAAGTTCTCGGATGATTCATTTAGATTTGGAGGCACAATGAAAATCTCATCTGATACTCATGGGTTGAAGACTGGTCCTATGGATAAAGTTGGCTGGTTTACTCATAAAAGTGGATGGAATACCCAGAACCCTGCTTCTAGGATAGTCGGTTTTGAAGCACGTGGAACTACTTATCCTAGTAAGGGGCTCGAGGGAGTCTCTGCTGATTGTGTTCATTCTACTGGCCTCACAGTTAATGAAATAGAGACCAGCGGGTCATTAGTCAGGAAGCGGTTGTTGTCACCTTTAAATAGTATGCTTTTTCCAGACCAATTTGATGGTGCCCCTCTGGACATTGGCTGCAGTAATTCTCAAATAAGTTCCCCTGCTCCAACTGATAAATTTAGTATTTCTGCAGCACAAGACCATAAGAAAGCAAATGTTGGCAGTAAAACGCATTTCACCATGCCATCTTGGACCTTGTCTAGTTGCATGGAACAGAGCAATGTGACATCTGATAGCAGTAGTATGGCATCTATATTTTTCACTGATGGCCCTTTGCTGGAAAACGAGGAGCCACAGACTGGTAATGGTTGTTGGGATTCACCTACTTTTAATAGTTTTAGAGATTCGAATAAGGTAATGCCCCTAAGTGGGGCGATATCTATCACCCCCAAAACCACAGTCTCACCTTCTCTTTCTTTATCACCTCTTGGCCCAAGGTTTACCGAAAGAATGAAAACTGCAGGAGTTTGCAAGAATGCGAAAAAAGAGAGAGATGGTTGTTGCTCAACCTTAAAGAATGTAGAACAATTACTTGGTAGATCTGACTCAGGCTTTAGCTTTACTCCTGAGGAAGCAGAGTTTAGGATTGCTAGTAGATCGTTTGAAGATATTGATCTTTTTCAAAAAGATTTTCGTCCATCTTCCCTGGAAAGTACTGCTGGCATAAGTTGGCCTTCATGTCAAGAATCAGTTTCTACATCCCCACAAGTAAGGTTTATAAGAAGTTTGAGCGGCATTCCCGTTAGAAGGTCCTTAGTGGGTTCTTTTGAGGAGTCCCTATTGTCTGGAAGGTTGTTTTCTGAAAAAAACAGTCAGGTAAGTAATAGTGTTACTTACATATGTGATATTGTGTGATTCTTAATTCAGTGTATGGAATTATTCTTTCTCCAACATCTGATGTTAGTCTGCTTATTTGTGTAGAGGATTGATGGTTTTCTCGCTGTACTAAGTGTTACTGGAGGGAACTTCTCACTGCAATCACAGAAACTTCCATTTTCAGTAACCAGTGTGGATGGTGATTGCTTTTTACTGTATTATGCATCCATAGATCTAGCAGGAAGTTCATCATCAAACAAGTGTCGAGGCCAAAAATTAAAAAAAGGTGTTGGCATTGATGATTCGCAAACTGTCAGGAGCCGCTTGCGGATTCCTGTGAAAGGACGCATACAACTGGTACTTTGCTTCTTTCTAATACCAGATTAGTGGATCTGAGTGCTTGTAATGGAATATATTGAGTTGAAGTCTGCTAGATGACATGGTAGCTTTTCTGTTACCCACAAGTAAAATATGCCAATGGAATAAATTAGAAAACATGTGATTAATTGTAATTTTGTTTTAGCTTTTGTAGCATGGTTTGGTGACCTCCATCTAGATTCTCGTGGTAACATTAGTGGAACGTTAGTGTAGTGATGAGCGATGGGACCTTGCTTAGCCTGAGTTCGAGAGAATATTCTACTTTTCTCACTTTCTTTTGGACATTTGGGTATAGTAGTGGCTCATCACTCTTATTATTGTTTGTAATAAATATTAATTGATTAGTAATGCCAGGATACTGTCTATTTACTAGGAGAAGGATTTGTAATCATTAGTATTCAAGTTATTTTGTAAACTGGATCACAATATAATATATGGATATTGTTGTATATATGATAACTTTCGTGCTTAGTTAAAGACACACCTATTGCCGGTTGAAAGATATCAATGAAAGATGATTACCACTTAGAACCTGTTTAGACAACAAAGAAAGTGTAGTTCAAAATAATTGGTTCTGTTTGTATAACATGTTTTGCCTATGACTGAAGCATTACACTCAGTTCATCTCTTCAGGAGCAATGACTACAAAGTTGTTGGGGCCCTTTCTTTCTGTTTTGTTTCATTCTAAACTTTCCTTTTGGAGAATAGTCTGGGTTTTTCATTGATTATGGAACTCCTTTTTACGAAGGAAAATTTCCACTTCACTGCTGCAACATTGCATAATCTATTTCTCTTGCTCTCTGTGCTTCTGGAGAGGATTTGCAAGAAGTTCTTCTGTCTGTTTTATAGCCTTCTATTTAGATATATAGTGTAATTATATCTTCTGGGAAAAAATGATGATGTAAGAATAAGCTCTATTTACTGTTTCAACTGGATTGTTTTCTGCAGGTTCTCAGCAACCCAGAGAAGACACCTCTTCACACTTTTCTCTGCAATTATGATTTAAATGACATGCCGACTGGTACCAAAGTAAGATGCAAGATACGTGTGTTTTCTGCTTTACTTTTTTGTCCTTGTTGCCAAGTTGATGGTTTTCTGACTTCATTGAAGTTTGGAAAATTTTCCGTTTGGCATAGCAATAGAGATGACATAGGCAATTAGTAATTTAGAAGTGGCATTAACCTTTCCTGAGAATGCAACACCAATTTTTAATCTTCTTTTCTTTTGAGAATGTATCTGGCAAGCAATTGTGAATTTGATGAAAGGGTGTAAATTAATTTAATAACATCAAAGATGAGCATTTTTTCCTTCCTTTTTGGCTTTTCCCTTTTAACTGGAAGTATGGTAGTGTTGGCTGTCATTTGATGAAGAGGAATAAGCAGAATAGTGATTTCTTTTACCTTACCAATGTTGGTATTTGTAAGGTTTTTTTTTCCTGCCTTTTTGTTTAGGCACATGATTGGGGGGTGGGATACATATAAGATTTAAACATTCCGAGACTCTATTGATTAGAAATGTTTGTCAAATCTACTATCTACATGCAACTTTTCAGTTTGGCAAATTTCTAATAATAAATCTCTTTTTCCCTTTTTATTTATGTTCAAATCAAATTAGACATTCTTGCGTCAGAAGGTTACCTTAGCCTCTTCTGCCCCAACTTCTACAGAATTGAAACAAGGGCATATAGTGTCAGGGACAAATGCCAAAAACTCACAGAAAAGTCATCCTGCACAATATAGAAGAGATGAAGTTGATGTGGTACATTCTGTGAGTTCTATTGACCAGAATAGTAAAGTTAAAGGAAGTGAAGGCTTTGATTTAGTGGATTCATTAGATACAGGTGATCTGTCCGAGCAATCTCAAAATAATCGACTGGTGGGCATTCCTTCTGTTATGCATGAGAATAGGTGTTACGATGGTCAATGCCAGAGGACTGGTGGGAATGACTCCACCTGGGTGGAGACTGACAGGAAGACTACTCATAGTTGTTCAAAGGTCAATGAAAATAATACTGGTGCTGGTGCTCTACGTTATGCTCTTCATCTCCGTTTTCTATGCCCTTCCCCTAAAAAAAGTTCTAGGTCATTTCAGAGATGCAAATCTGAACCTCTATCTGCACCACAAAAAACAAGCTTAGCTGCTGATGGGGAGCCGAGATTCTACTTATACAATGACTTGAGGGTTGTTTTTCCCCAACGCCATTCAGACGCTGATGAGGGCAAGGTATGTGATTTTAATTTCAAGCATAATTTTCATTTTATTTAAGTAACCTTAATACGAACGCTGGCCGCATGTCTGATTTTAAAGTTTCATGTAATTCTATATATGTATTAGGAAATGTAAGTTAATCCTATCTCGTGATGAGGATAAATGGTTCTGCAGTTCCTATCTAAAATAATTCGTAGGAGATCCACCATTTTAGAACTCATTATTTATTGAAGGATGCATGATTTTTGGTGGTTTTCGTGCATAATGAAACCTTGAATGGATGGCATAACTCCTTGCATCGATTAGTGTGATAGACTTGACTATATCTCCTGCACTAGGTTTACTGGAACAAGGACCAAGACTAGGAACCTAATATCATGGTCAGTTTGAAAACCAGATGATCGTTTTTCTTATTAGCAGAACTGATTTTTCCAATTTAGTTTGGAGTGATCCTTGCCTAGAGGATGAAAGCCTACTTCCTGGAAGTTGATAAATTTGATTATGTAGCTTGTGTAAAAAATTATACGTTATTACTTTGATGTGTTAGCTTGTCTTATTTGTCTAACAAGTTTTGTTGCCGTCTAATGGCAGTTGAACGTGGAATACCATTACCCGGAAGATCCAAGATACTTCGACATCACCAACTGAATCGCCTAATTTACCTCAACAAAAGAAGACATTCTTTTTGTTGACCCCTGTACATAGTCATCACATGTTTCTTATCAGTCATCTCTTCTCGAAATGGCACTAATTTGAATCGACCAGTAAATCATACATTTCTTTCTCAAAATAATTTGGTGGGTTAGATGATATTAGCTGGACTCTTTAGCCTCCATGAAATAAGCACATAACGTACATATTTTGTGTTCCATATACGCCGTAATTCTGAGTTCAACTCTAGTGTTCAAACCCTACAGTGCTATGGTTGGCGGGTTCAGGGACGGGACTAGTTGGATTGTAAGTTTGTAACTTGCCTTTCTATTTTAGGGTCTATATCAGCAATGCAGTTTAATGTTTACATCTTAATACTCAGTAGCACACTTTGATGGCAATGTGTTTGTGTTGGACTTCATGACCCGTCTTGCTGCTGTTCTCATCTATAATTTGATGAACCCATAGGCCCAATAGGCCTCCAATGAACAAAAAACGAAATACTACTTGAGTTACAGCCCAGTTATTTAGATTATTCAAGAGAAATAGTTGAAGCTTTGTTTTGTAAATTTGTAGTAACAGAAGATCTATTAGAAAAATGCATTGGCCCAAATTTATTGTGATTGGACATTTTAAAGTCCAATGGTGACCCAATAGGTTATGGGGGCCCGGGCTTCTTGTTGTCTTGGGTTTGACATAAGTAAGAAAGCTCAGTAGACCAGCCATTGGTTAAGCTTTTTTCATATTTAGTTGTTAAAATTTAAAAATTAACCAAACCAGTTCAAACCACCTAATAATTGTGCTTTAATTATTTGCTTATTCGCCAAAAAAAAAAAGAAGCACCAACAACCAACAGATGGTTTAAAATGACTAGGTCATCCTTAAACTTGCCAAAAAAAAGATTAGCTAGGTCAAATTTCATAAACCTTTTTTTTCTTCTCTAGGCTACACACATATGATTTGAACTCAAAACTCAAGAGTTTAAATTTTTTAGTCATATTGATGTTTATCCATGTATATCAAACTCGTGTTCTTGTGTTATCCTGTCTGTGAAGTACTTCAGACTTTAACAAATGGTATCAGAACTAGATTTGAGTTGGTCACGATGTTTGACCTCTATGATGTTGCCTCGAGGTTGAGTTTGTGAATGAGAATCGTTTGTGTGCTCATAGCTTCTTATAAAATTCTCATGTGTGCCCTGTGATATAGTCTGTTCCATGAGAACTCATATGGCTTGCCTCTCCCAATAGTTGAGTTTGGTTTGGTTTGGTTTGGTTGATCTCATGACTCTTGGTTCCATTCAAGATGAAGTTCGTTATATGACTTACAGGTGAAGAAGAGAGTTGTTAAGGTATTCATATGTAAGTTATCTTACATCAGAAATAAATAAAAAATAAGAGCTACTTATATTTATAATTTGAATATAAAACTCATAAGCTTAAACTTTTGAATCATATTGATGATCATCCATATATATTAAACTTTTGTTCTTGTGTTCGAACATTTATTTTTACATAAAAAATGTAATATTTGAGTTAATTTCAACCATCTTTATATTTGAATGAGGTAAGATTGTTGTTGCTTTCTTTCTCTCCTTCCAAACATTTTCCTTCCCTTTTTGGGGATAGGTCTGTCAATCAATTCGTCTTCTATAGTCCATCTAGATACTTAGCAATAAAGGGGAAAAGAAAGGCTTGGAATTGAAAAGGAAGATTGGCATCAAGTATCACAAAAATGAATCACAATTGACAGACATTTCACCACACATGATGACATCAAGTACAAAAAAAATGGCAACAAGGGGTTTGCATTCGGAAAATATTGCAGTGCTTTATAGGTGCAGTCAATCCATGAGCCAACCTAGAACAAACCCATTCTAGGAAATTAAACCACTAGCCAAGAGGCACTTGGGGTTCGAGCCCTCACTAGCCAAGAGGCCACGCCAGGGTGCAATATTCTCAAGGGGTCGAGTCTGACGTGGCCCTTCATAATATTCTCACTTTCCTACGAATATGCATAGAGAGAGAAGGAATCTCTCCTGGCAAACTCATTGCCTGGTTTGTTCACTTGAGTCTCTACCAATCACACCCCTTATACGTGTCCCTTGCTGATACAGACGCTTAACTCTTTCTACTCTTTGAGAAGGTGACGTTTGCGACAGAGAGAGAGAGAGCAAAGGAAATGGTGAAATAAGGGGCGCTGTGACTGACACTATAACAGTCACTGCAATCAAGAAAGGAGGTTTGGTAGTCACACTTCCTGTCCTTTCTAGTTTTCATTCCCATATTCATTCCCATTCTGCCCCTCTTAAGTAAAAACTATAATTACCCTTCTACCCTTTTTTCTTTTACTTTTCAATTTGAAAATGAAAATAGTACTGCAAACAATACAGCAACTAGCCCAACGTTCAATTTTAGCATGTGGTAGAAATGACAGAATGATATTGGCCATTGCTGGCTTCACTACTAGTAGTGGGTTTTTTTTTATTGGACAATTAAGGAGCCCTTTCCTTTCCTTTGTGTATCAAAATACTTGGCTGTACCTGCACACATATATCTCGTTATTATATATTTTATAATTTATATATATATATTGGAGTGATACATATATAAAATATTTATCGTCTTTAGTGGGCCACAGGGTCCATGCCCACAACTCCCAGTAACAAGGCAAGTTTGTGGGCAGTGTACTCAAACTGAAAATTCTTCTGAACATGCAAACTCACCAAATATTAATAAAATTATCTGTAATGCATGAAATGAAGCTATATATCCCACCAAAAGATTTTAAAAAATATAGAAAAAGACAGAAAAGACCATTTACATGCCATTCACGAATAACATTAAGGAATTAAATAAAATATAAATTTATGATAATGATTTGTTAACACTCATTTTGATATTATATAAGATAAATCAATCAAAATATAATTACTATATTAATTTTAAAAAAGAAAAATAATTAATTATCAATAGAACTTTCACATATTTTATAATGTTACTACAGTAACAGTAATAATTTGTTACTATCCAAATTAAAAGATACTCATTTAATATAGACGGTATATGATAAATTCATTATATACAATGATTTTTTGATTTGTTGTTGTAATTTTATAAAAATAAAATAATCAAATATAAGTAAAATTTTTATACATGTCGCAAACTGAGAGCGTGTTGATATAAATATAAATATATAATGGTGAAAAATTGAATCATCGATCACCAAGTCAATGTCATATGACTTAATAAAGTTTCAAGTAATAATTAGGAATCTCCGCTCACATCTCTCTCCTGTTCCTAATAAGGGGCATTTTTGTCCTTCGATTCACAACCAATCATATCCGGCTAGCTGCACATACAAACAAAAACCTTAAACCCCATAAAAACCTCACTGCCCCCCTCACCACCACACCTCATTCCTCCCCCCTCATTCTTCTCTCTCTCTCTCCATTCTGTTGAGTATTATTCTCTGCCAAAGAGAAAAAAAAGCTTCAATATTCTATCAATGGCAGACCCAAACTTATACAACTTCCTGAGCCTGAGCCAGAGCCCACAACAACAACTAGGCTTTGCTTCAAAACCCACCACAGCCACAACCACCAACACTAGCAGCAACAGCATCAAGAGAAGGCAGCAAACCCAAATGGGTCCCTCTCCCTCAGCTGCTCATCACAGGCTATTTCAATGCCTATATTGCCCTCGAAAGTTCTACACCTCACAAGCTCTCGGTGGCCACCAAAATGCCCACAAGCGCGAGCGAGCAGCGGCTCGTAGGAACCTAAACCTCCCTAATTCCTCTTCCACCACCGCCACTGATCTCAACAATAGCAGCAGCAGCAACAAGAACAACAACCCATTTGCTCATCAATATCATTTTCAACACCATCGTCGTCCACCACAACTACCCATGGATCAGTTGGACAGAACTATAACTACCCACGTGGGTCTTGATCACCACTCTGCTGGTTCACCTTTTCTTGACCCATGTGTTCACCGCTTCCAGGCTGCTGCAGCCACCCCCGCCACCGGCCATTTTCCATCTCCAGGTAGTCTTGTCCCTTTTGGTTTTCATCATGGTGCATTATCTCCAACTGACGATGTTGCTGATGATCATGATGATGCTTATGAGTCCGTGGGCGTTGATCTCACTCTCCGTTTATAAAGCGGTTTTAGTTTTTTTTTTCTTTTGCCATTTTTTTAAAAAATTTTTGGGTTGGTGACCCATTTGGGTATATGGTTTTATATTTGTAATGGAGTTTTTTTGAGCGCTTGAACTCACGAGCTTGAAAGTGAAAATGGAGGTATATCTATTTTTTTTTCTTCAATAGAAAAGGAGTAGTTGGCATTTTAGATTATGAGGATTTCTGCTTGTTAGGGTTAAAATGAGTTTACATGTTTCGATTCATGTATGGGTTTTAGTTTAAGCTGTTGAGATTTGGTACTATTTGATTTCACAAGCTTTTTCTTTTACCATTACTGTATTTTTTGTTGTTACTGATTTTTTTTCTTTCTTTTATTGCTACGGCTTTTTGAGATGTATTTGATGATTAACTTTATATGATGTTAGTTAGTAGATAGTACAGCTTATGTTTGTATGTGCTTATGGTACGTCGATGAACTCCCTTTTCATATTTTTATTATTCCGAAAATGCCCTCACCGGACTGAAGTATTATACTAGCTCTAATGGGTTAACACTCACCTCTTACTCTCTTATTTGAGTTTGAAGATCATAAAACCGTAGGGTTTTGATCATCATAATATATCAACCATTGGATTTGAACTTTGAAGCAACTATAATATATATACACATTGATTGGAGATGGCTTAGATCATTTCTAGTTCTCTTTTTCTTTTTGGGTTCTTTTTTCTTGTTTGTTTTGCAAGAAATGGTTAATGTTTGGATTTTCTACATTAAGAGCTCTCCACCTATACAGACTCCTCTGTCTGCCAGCTGGGACCAAGATTTCCCTTCTGTTATGTTTGTACTATGAGATAAAACAAAAAGAATGAATTGTGGCATTTTGTAATGAATTTGGTTACTACCATTAGTACTACAAGTTAGCAGTTTGTATATGAACCAGCTGCATGAGTGCCTTCAGGCTTTACAATATCATCAATCAATACTTTCTTTTGAGTCACTGCATATATGATTTCTAGTTGATCTTTAATATATATGTTGGGGAGTTCTGTTTTAAGTAAGATAGTTTATGTTGGGGAGAATTTATGAAATGTTTTTCTTTTTATTTTATAAACAGAAGTTAAGCAAAAGATTCTTTAAACAGTTAAAGAAAAAAAATCAAAAATTAAAAAATAGTTTTAAAAAATTGAATTTTTGTCTAAAAAACTATTTTTACTGTTGCTTTTGCCTAACAATAAGCAATTTTTTGCTCTGCCGTTACTTTAAAATTGAGTGTATAACATGATTAACGACACCAATTAATTTTACTACGACTGATTTGCAGTTTTGCACCCACAGATACGGGAGTAGAATTTGCATTTCTCTTTCTGCTTCTATGTCATTGTTTCTCCTCTCTATTTCAAAGTACGTCTTTAGGGTTTGAGGATGGAGTAACTTTGTTTTAATGTGGTGGTCAAAAATGGATGTTTTAAGTTTTAACTCGTTAGGCTGGTTTGGTTCATGAACATGATTATATTGGGATAAAATTAAGATTTACATGAAATATGATGAAGGAGATTAAAGTGATAATACTTCTCCAATAACTTGAGAAATATTTTCCTCAAGTGCACCATTGAATAAATAACACATCATTCATAGTGTTAACGTGTCATCCATTCAAGAGTGCATTTGGATAGAATTTTTTCCAAGTTACTGGAGAGAATCCTCACCCAATACTCTAATCATATATTTGGTTAATGAGATTACTGAATTGAGACTAAAGTATGATAAGAAATATCAATACCAAAAATACTAACACTATTCATCATCCTCAATAACCTGCAAATTTCTTCACAAATCTTAAAATTTCACCATTTTCATTATTATTATTATAATTATATCACAATTTCTTCACAAACCTTAAATTTTTACAATTTTCATTATAATTATTAACTTATTATTATAATTCTTATTCCTATTATTCATGGGCAAAAAAGGAGAGAAGTTCTTTTTATTCCTAAAAGATGGGATGAGAGGTGGATAAAAAAATATAAGATTGAGATTAATTTTAACTTAATCTAATCCCACGTAAACAGTAAATCTTCCAATCAAACATAAAATAACTGTTCATGTGAGATTTAACCAATTTTGTTCGAACTTACGTATCAATCCTTCCAACTAAATGGGCATTCACTTTTTTTTTTAAGAAACGGGTCCTCACTTTTGAGCCAAGATAATTCCTGAAGTCTAATTCAGTGCAAAGATATATCATGAAAGACTAACCATATAGAATTTGAGGAAGAGATAATTGGATTTCATTAGCGATTAATCTACAAACAAAAGACACTATTCCATGGCCTGGCTGCAAGGAGAGTGGTCACTCATGGGATGAGCTGATCAGCACATCAACAAAACCGCAACATGCTTCACTCCACATGGCTGTAAAACTAGTGTTCAAAATAACGACAAAATCCTTTTCAAAGTATAATAAACATCACAAAAACTCTAATATAGGCACTAGAAGATTTTAAGGGATGATATTGGCCAGTCTACATGCATAATCCCACATGAATTTCTGCAGGGTTTTGGTTAATTTTCCTTATCATAAACCTATAAAATGGGGAAATGAATGGGTATCATCATTTCAACTACCAATATGAACTTGGTAATGCTGGTGGGCATTATCATAACATTTCACCCACAGTATATATCATTCAGGTTCAATAAATGACATGTTTAGCAATATAACGGGGCCATTTGGGAACCACTTAAATCAGATACCAAATGTGGCCAATGACCTGAGAAACAATAGTTTCTTTCCACCATGGCCTGTTGCTAGACGACCAGCAACCTCTATAGATGTATGTAATTTACAATCAGAATACAACTGTGATGATCTACAATCTAATATCTTTCAATTTTCTCCCATCTCTTTCATTTGGTCATGCTGGTGGTGAAGGGGGCTGGGGGACAAAATCATGAATTAGGAATTCCCCGACTCTTAATTACTTGATTTTGGCAAGTAAAGCATCGTCAAACACACGTACTTCCTTGGTTTTCCCGAGGAAAATTCCACAGCTTCTTGCAGAAAACAGATGGAGATCAACCTTCAATAGGCAGAAAAATCAAAGCTCAAATGTCGGAACTTCAGATGTAAAGCTGTGTCTGGCCTGATATAATAACCGAGACAATAAATATCTATATGGATCACTTTCTCTTTTCTCCTTCAAATAAGCAAGGCAACTTTCAACCTCAGACTGGACTTGTAAATACAATTCATGAGCTTTTTCCCTGTCTCTCAATTCCTGCTTCCTCCCTTCATAACATAATTTATAATAAAGTCACTGATCAATCAGCAGTAAGAATTATGGTTAAAACTTACATGCATATAAAAATTAAATACGTTTTAACTGTGAAATCATTGAAAGTCCCAACCCCATATGAGATTACTTCATTTACTTGGCCTAAATATAGCACTATTAACAACAAACTAGAGGATTATTTTTTAAGAACCTACAATTTTTTTGTGTCAGCTATTGAACTATTGTAGACACCCCTTGGGCCTTTTGTGGGCATATAGATCAGCCTTAGCATACTTTGATTATTAATAACCCAGATTATTACAACTTAAGGTTATCGCTTGATATATTGTCAAAGATATGGACCAACCAATGACCATTACCTGCTGTTTCGATTGGTTTCCCGAAATAATAATAAAACCGGCCCGGAAATTTTGGTAGAATTCCTGGAAGGTGTGTGTCTTGGTTTCCCACCTCGCTCTTCTCATCAGTCCTACCATCACAAGGTCATGGAAAATTTAAATTGAGAATTATGCAGGTAGGAGGCATAGAAATTCAGATTACAGATAAATGCAGGGTGTGAAGACAGTATTTAGTGGAAGCTAATGAAACGTAACATTCAGAGAATACCTCAACTTGATTGCCTCATTTGTTAAATCTTTTATAAAAGCCTTCAGGAAAGGAATCTTCATTTGGTCATTGTAGTCAAAAATTACCTGACAACAATGAATGTGAAAACAATTATTCACTCAAAACTAGTTACAGAATGTGATTCTGATAATATGTCTACAGGGTGTTTCATGTAATGTAAACATGCTTGAGATCACCCAAAATTAAAATTTCCCCACTATACGATTCATGCTCTGTGCACGTGATCACGCATACATATGCATGTGTGTGTATTTTGAACCATAAACCCAAAACGTATTAAAAAGGATGAAAAGTTGAAAACCAATAACTGCTAAGGTAGATAGTCCTGGGGAGAGGGGGGGTTAAAACAAAATCGGTTTTCAGGCTTACTTCTCCAAAATCATCTTCTCCTACAACACCGAAAGGTACGATTTTAGCTCCAAATCTTGCTGCCATCCTGACAAACTCGGACTGCTCTGGCCAGAATAATTTGTATTCTTCACCCTGGAAAATATGTACGATCAAGTCATGCAGAACTATGTTGTTTTGTGAGTATTAAGAACATTTGAGTGTTTGTGGCCATGCATGACCACACAACACACTCTGCAAATGCTCGTCTATGAATCTATTTCACTTTATTTTATTTTTATTTTTTTCCTTTTCATAAGTAAATAATACTTTCCAATCTCACTAGGAATATGAAAAAGAGATGTAAAATAGATAGAGAGATGGGAAGCGGAAAGATTTGAGTGTTTTTAGAAAGTATGCTTCCAGGCAAGCAGGTAATTTTAAAGATGAAATTTCATAGTAGTGTAAACTTGCAACAACTAAATTATTTTTGATCAAAAAAGAAAAAAACAAATGAAAGCGCTAGAAGAAAGGCTTGAACCTTAACTTGCAACAACTAAATTGTGACCAGAAGTCAGTAAAATGAATAAAAAACTAGTATTTGCAATATATAAAAACTTCAAGTAACTAAATTTTAACAGATGTTACCTTTCTATGTAGAGCTTCACGCATGCCTCCAGGATAAAGAAGTACATGAGATTTTGAAGACATTAGTTTGAAGAAGTAGGTTGCTGAGACAGGAACTGCTCCCATTAATCTGTACGTGTCGTATGACTGTAAGTCGGGTAACATTCCATCTCTCACTTTTGAAAAAATCATTGGATGTGCTATCCCGCGGAGGAGAATATTTCTTTCAATCAAAATTTGGGTAACCAGCGGACCTAATTCTAATCCCAGTAACATGTGATAGCCAACAAACAAGACTGGTCCCTCTGAAGGAATTCCGGCCAGACTCCTCACCACTGTACCATCATCTAAAGTTGAGAGCATTACAGGGCTAGTAGCAGCAACTAACCATCTATAGACATTGACAAATGTGAGACAATGATATTCCAAAATAATGAAATTTTATTCAAATATTTTTCTCCAAAGGGGGGTGACAAAACAAAAAAGCACTGTAATTTACTTTTTCAAAATTTACTGATAAAAAAAAATACTTTTTCAGAATTAATTTACACTTTGTCAATGATATATTATATGTATATGCTATGGGACAATTATAAAGTTACAATTTCGATTTATGTTTAGTGCATAAAAAACGAAGAAAAAAGTAAAACCGATAGCATATACACTAAACATGTCTTTATATAGAGTCTGGCCCTTTATATTACATATACTAAATAATATATTGGCAGATCAAAAAAATGAAAAATTATTTAAGGGATGCCGATATTCAAAATTTTAAATATAAAAGACACAGTTTGTCCCTTTTCATTTTTATGGCAATAAGCACATAACAAACACATCAAATTTCTCTAAAAGATACTTAAAACTGAGGGTTTTTTTTCCAAGCTTAGGTTATATATATTAAAGAGGTCATTTTTGCATTTTTCATCGACCTTTAAGAGCAAACAAAGAAATTTAAAGGATACTGTGGAAGCCAAGAGGGTCATGGCCCTCTTTGGCCTAAACAAAAGTCCACTCCTGATAGCTAGGGAAACTGTCAGGTCGATTGTGACAATTTTCTACTAAATGGTGGACTTTTGAATGCAGCAAACAAAAGTGTTAAAGGTCCATTATCTTCTCTGTTAGCTACCTTGCTCTCCAGTATAGTATATGCATCAATTCTATGATAAATGTTAATGCAATAAATGGGTCACCCAAAGGACCCTTTGACTGAAAACCAACATGCACCATGCATACAAATTTTATCAATGTTGTTATAACAGAATGCTCTTTCTATGTGTAAGTTTCCTAGCAAGATAGTATTACCTGTTTGAGTCATATACTTTCTTGAATTCAAAAGGGCTTGGTGGCATGTAATCTGAAACGTAGTCATGGTATTTTCCAATGCGATAAAAACAAGCACTCTTGATGATTGTTACCAAATCAACATCATCTTCCTGCCATGGATGGGCAGAACCATCTTTTGTATCAAAATTTTAACTTGCACGATGACTAATCAAATGAAATTGTGAGTATTTAAAGTACCAGGAAAAAATGAATACAGAAATAATGCAACTTCATGTTGAAATACAGCCAATACACAAGTTACACACACAATCTTTATACAAGGTAATGTGGTACAGAAAGAAGCAAACAGTACACAACAAAATGCAGTAGGCTGACATAGAAGCAAATAAACAAGCATACCATCATGTGAATTTATATAAAATTAGCAATATTTCATCTATAATATTGTTAAAGGCATATTTTTTAAAAGAATGTGTATATCCACACCAAGTAATATTTTAAATCTTTTAGTAGATGGATACTGTATTTGGCATTATATTGCTTTACTGTAATATACTGAAAGAAAGCTGAGGTCATGTAAAAAGATACTTATTTTGTTTCATGTGTTCTTCAGTTCAATTCCAGTGTCACGACTTCAAATTGCCTCGCTTATAGATTCAGCAAGAGGTAGAAACTGGGGATCACAACCAATAAGCAACCTGATCATATTCGTAAATAAGTTTCACTTGTTGTTTCTATCCTAAATGGAGCATTGCAAAAAGTTTCTCAAACTAGTTCTATAGTTAAATCACCTTAGAGAATGTCCAAAAAGAATAATAGGTTTGATTGTAATGTAGTAATTTTACATTGTTCTAATCATAAAAAAAATCATTTTGCTTTCCTTCAGCCCCATTTATTCCATTTTGTTGGAGAGCATTCTAACCCCACCCAAATCCAATTAATTCTTTCTCTTCTTCAAGTCAATTCCTAACATAATTTTAAAAAGCCAAGACATACAATTTTGCTCTTCCATTATTCTCAGTTTTGTTTCTTTTTGGTCTGGTTTTCTTTCTTGAAAGCCTTTCTGCTATGCTGGGTCTTTAAATTGACATGAGTGACAAAGAAGCAATGAAATAATATTCACTTTTTGTTTTTTAATGAAACCTCCTGTGAGCAAACACAAATGGAAGCATGCACACATGTTACACACACAGAGGGAGAGAGGGAGATCATCCTACCAAGAAGAGAAAGTGTCCATTTTCATTAAACCTACGAAT
This sequence comes from Bretschneidera sinensis, assembly GCA_023935145.1. Taxonomy (NCBI): domain Eukaryota; kingdom Viridiplantae; phylum Streptophyta; class Magnoliopsida; order Brassicales; family Akaniaceae; genus Bretschneidera; species Bretschneidera sinensis. The sequence goes on from CM043697.1 coordinate 132,377,056, forward strand.
CTCACATTTTGACAAAGTAAGATGGAGTCTTTCACCTTCCTCCTGACTCGGCAGCCACTGATCCTTTCCACTACAGAGGCAAACACTGAACTCAACATACCCTTCTCGAAAGAATATATTAGTTAAGCAGAAAAAGTGTGGCAATACCACATTACAAACATGGCATTCGGGCAGTGATTATAGAAGCTTTAAAGAAAACTTGACTAATACATACTACTTACTGCATCGGAAAAAAAATGTGAAAGCTCAAACTCTAATTAAAAGAGAGGAGGGAAAGAACAGCGAGACATCCCTCACACTAAATTAATTCCACTAAAAACTTTAAAGGCAGAACTATGTGATCAGGGAAAGTAAGGGCACCATTTGGTCCAATAACATTTTTATCATTCTAAATCAGCAATTTGAGGCAGATAAATACAGACCACAAAATAATAGTGCCTCTCTTCTCTTATTTTACTAGTGCAATTCAGGGTAGCAAAATGGTCCATTGCTTGTTTTCAGCTTCCACTTGTATGCAATAGCAGAGGAATACCATATTGCGATGTGAATTACATTCACCTAAATTACAATAAACTCCTCGAGAAATTATTATCATAGGTGTAACGGTAGAAACTCAATATTTGATATCAAAACTAATTAATTAAATTCACAATAACTGCAGAATTTAAATGGATTGTTCCAAGAAATATGGACCTGGAAAGTATCAGCGTTTGTGCTTTTACAGCATGGAGGTGTGAATTGGCAGATGCAGAAGCAAATTTAAGCATCTGCAACTTCCAGAGAAGTGTTTCTCTAGGTAAGATACCAGCCAGAACCTGTAACTTAAATCATCAGTTTTCTGTTTTAACACGACTGATAGCACATGATGAGAAAGATGTACTGTGAGCTGATGCATGAAAGAGCAAACATTGAGCATGACTACATGAGGCTACTATCTGTATATGAACTTCACCAAATGTACAGCACAGCTACTTCTCTCTCTTATAGTAATACAAAAAGATTGCTGACTAAGCATGTAGATGTGAATGATCACACAAAATGCTGAAAGGTAAACTGTTGTCCTTAGATTAGTTATGTATTCACATTCTAGAGTTGAATCTTACAGAGAGGTAAGATGATATTGCAAAAAGGTCCTCTGATAGCTTTCCAACAGTTTGCTGCAGAGGAAGTCCCTTCACCACATTATCCATCACTATCCTCATAGGATCACCTAAATGTATTGAATATTGCTGAAATTTAGTAGATATAATATTATATGGCTACTAAAGTTTTAACAAGCTCATATTTACTGTGTCATTAATTTGACCAAGATTAGGAACAACCAAAAGAGATATACTAGAATCAGTGCCGAATACAAATTTCAACTTAGAAACAAAAACAAAAATGACAATCTTATTTCAAATTTAAGTTTTTCCTTTCACAAGCTGAAAAGTATCAGCCTGAACTTTTGAGTGCATGCTCTCCATTTCCCAAAGGAAGAATCTCCTGGACTTTTTGACACCCTCTCCACCCAGACTATCAGACAAATGATTTCAAAGCAAAAAACTGATAGAATCTCTCTGGTGCATATCATGAAGCATGACTAAAATGTAGGCGTTGTAACGATTACACACTGACAACCCAAAAATTAATCCTGACTTCTTTTATCTTGACATTCAAATGAGCAAGAACCTCAATGATCATTCAACTGTATGAGAATCACCAAAGGAAACCAGAGATGAGTGTTGATGACTAAAAGCTGAAATTTGAAATTTCAACTCATATCTGAAGGAATCCATCTAATCAAATGAAGAAATATTTAATTCCACAACCATTTTGACCTCAGTCGGGCAAGCAGCCCCAAAATTTCCCTTGGTATATGGATTTTGATTTAGTTACTAAATCAACTGTCCAATATCCAACAAAATTATTCTATTCCAATTTTTTTTTTTCAATAAGTAATTTTCTATTAAAGATTAACTTAAGGAATCTTACAACATTAATATTTTGTAATTTTTGAAGAGGATGTTAATTGTATCTCACCTTATTTAAGTAACCTGATTTCTTGTCAGTTCTAAGTGGAAACAAATTCGAATATTAAGTAATTTGCAGTCAAGAAAATGGAAATTTGAGGAACAGGAAAGCAAACCTGTAATTAAACTCAGGATGTATGGGAGGCTGATGGGCAGTTGGTCCGGCATGATTTCCAATAAAGGTATTAGAGATTGCAGTCTTGACTTGCTAAAAGATGTCGCTGCAAAAAAAAAAAAAAAATTGCAATTAGCAAAGGTATTTATTAATTGTATAGCATCTAAAAAGAAAAGCTAGTTTACTTGGCTTTGAAGCAATTTTATGCAATTCGCGTTATCATATCGGGAGGTCTGCTATACAAACATTCCTTTATTTAAAAATTAAAAGGCTTTTTATCATCATTTAAAAATCTCTATCATTAAATTACCACAATTATTAGTCCGTGCTTGGAGTCACAGGCTTCCTAATGGAAGCAGTAAAATCAACAGAGAGAAATTAAATTCTCACCTGGGTTAGCCAAAATTAGTACAAGATCAATTTCGGGGTTACGTGCAGCAACGTCTAATGCAATGCATCCTCCAAGAGATTCTCCAACAAGATATATGGGTCTGTTTGGAGAACAGTAATTCTCCGACCTAACTCTTCTTTCAACAAGCTTCACTAGCTCTGAACCATGAAACATGGGGCAGAAAAACCCGATATTACAATGTAATTTATCTAAGTCACCTACCACATTTATTACATACATACTTATAGTATTTGTGTACAGTAATAGAAGTAATTTGAGAAGGTAAAAAGGAAGAAATCACCTGTAAATGGTGTACGATCCATAACTGGAATATGCAAGCACCATATATCAAAAATCCTTCAGTTAAGAAAAGAAATTAAGCATCATAACGAATGATTTATATTGATACCAGATTGATCGCTTTAACAATTAGCAATTTTCTTACTGTCAATTCGCTGAAAAATTCAACACAAGTACAAAGATAATAAACGATTTACACTTGATTACTGATTAGTGAAGAGTACAAGGCATAATATTTTTTTGGAGATACATACTTTCCTAGTCTTTCATGATGCCTTATAAGTCCAAGTCCAGTCCCGTCGGTCCCTACAAGAATCAGAATAAAATTAATTGATAATTACACATTAGTTTCTTTCTTTCTTTCTTATGTAGCTATAAAGAGCTTCACGGAAAAAGCATTTAGAAGGTAAAAAAGTAAGTACAAAATATAAAATTTTAGAATTGAGAACTGATAAAATTTTATGAACTTACAAGTTAGAAAAAAAGTGTCTGTCCTTTTAAACAAAAAACAATATAAATTGTTGTCTACACTGTAATGAAGCTAAAGGGACACGTAGAGTGGTCTGGGGCTCTATTGCCACATTTTAACGAAAAAGAAATTCAGAAGAAAATAAATAAATAGAAATTGAAAGAGCATCATTAGCTCTTTTTACCATAATCGATCAATGGAAATCTACTTTTCTAGTTGATCTTTTTAATCAAAAAGGCAAATCATTTTACAATGTAATTAAATTCATAAAAAGAAAAAAGGGCGAAAAACCAACCAACCAGGCAAAAAGAGAAGCACAGGAGAATCGTCAGCACGGGCCCCACACTCCAAGGGAGAGAACCAGCGAGGCGGACCACCACCACCGTTTGATGTGATCAAACCCTTAGCCTCCTCAGAGTAATCTTTCAAGCTCTTCCTAGGTTCCTCCTCGACCTCCTCGACCTTCGCGTACGGGTTCAAAGCTTCTTCGTTTCCCCTCTTCTTCTTCTCCTCCTCCCCCATCTGGAACCTTCCGTTTCCATCGAAACTCGACGTCGTTTCGCTCATCGTTGCCGTCGATGCCAGCCGCTCGTCTGACGTCACAGCGAGTCGCCGAGACGAGCTCGAAAGACTTTGATCCCTCCTCGCTCTCCCACCGGGAGATGACGTCATGTGTCGCCGAAATATCGGCGAGAGACCGAAAAGGGAAGCTCCGGTGGACGCCATGTAAACGAGAGCTTATCTCTTCTTCAACGAACAGAGAAAACAGACTCTCCCGGTCTCCACAGATTTAAAAGCGTCTTGTTTTGGTAGCTGTTTTTTTTTTGGAAGCAAGAAAACGTGGGTTTGATTAAAATAATGGTTTAAATTGTAGCAGTAAGTTTGGTGGTTAATTGATTCGATAAAAAAATTACTAAATCTTTAGCGTGAAGAACATATAAGAGTTTTTGTTAAAAAATCATCGCTACATCAGATCAGACAAAAGACATTGAGAACGGTACAGTGGGGGGTTGCTAGCTGGGAAATTTGGACCGAGGGAGTTTTTGATTGCATGTTACACAGTTTCCATATGTCCCCTTTCGCCTTCATTGATCAAGCAACTTGTCTTTTTGATAAGTCATCTTATCATTTTCGACTTCTGTACTTAATTATAATTATCATTTATTAAATTGTTTAATTATAGGTTCAAGATATTTATATATACAAAAATTTTGTGTATTTTTATCACAAGAAATAAATTGGTTTTTTTAAATTAAGTAAACTTAATTGTAATTAAGTGCAAATTTCAAGATTGAAAATGTAATTTAACTGATATTTTCTATTTTCTTTTTGGTTTTCCTAAGGAATATATTAATGTCGTAGAAGTAGTACTAATAATCACTTTTATAAAATGGCAAAGATATCTAACTTTTATTTTCTTGTCTTTTGCCAACTTGATTTTTTTGTCAGTTATTCTTTGCTGATATGGCCAATTATATTAGTTTATCACTTAAGTGCATATAGCTCTTTTTTCACAGTAGTCCAAACAGACTTTACACTTGACTATGCGGGGTCTTAAATCTTAATAAATGTGTGACTCTCTTATTAATTTTATCGTCTCTCTTTTTTTCCCTTTCATTTTTTTGTTCTGCTAATTATTGACTTAATGATTAACTATTTTTTTAAAAATTAACAATCAAGAATGAGTGTGCTTATAGATTTTAAAATTTTTAGTTGGAGCAATTGCTCCAATTCATTTCAATATAACATCGCCATTGATGGTATGAATGCTTGTCATGCAGGTCTAAGGCAGCTACGTCCCTCTAGGGAACTCGACGCCCCTAACACGTGGGAGGATTTAGCATAATATTTTTACAAGATCATTTCGATTACAAATTAATAATTAATTTCATTGAATCTTTTATTTTAAGAAGTTATATCAATTTTATTAAATCAGTGTACTACACCAATTTCACTATAAAAGGTTTGGATTTCAGAATTACCTTAATAATGCCCGTTCATTCGGTAATTAAGGTTAATACTTAAATACATAACATTTTAAAGCTCCAAACATTAAATCAAATAACACTAAAATCGGTTTAAATCATCATCAAGAGATGCAAAATATTTCAAATAAAAGAGAAAAAGGAAAATAATAGTATATAGTAATGGATGGTGGAAATTATTGGAGCATGATTTGTTAATATCAAAATAATATTAATTAAAATGACAAAATTTACTTTATACTAATATTTTTTAATTTTTCATTTGGGATAACTTCATTATTAATTTTAAGTAATATTACTCTAACATTAATAAGTCATGTTCTGATAATATCAAATATTTGCACTACGTACAATTATACTTTTGTCGTTTCGGAACAATATCATGAGTTCGAATTGAAATACCAGAATATGATTTGTCAGTGACAAAGCAACATTGGCTTATCCATTGTTAAAAAAAAAAGAAGAAGTAAACATTTGCTTGAATTACCAAATTTATATTCTTTGTCAATCAAAAAATATTTTTCTTACATTAACCAATCATGAGCCGACAATATCACCGCTCTTTCAACAAAAGCAGTGTGACAGACATACACATATATAAATATACAAATATTGACATAACTAATTAGTTGTAATTCATTTTTTAATACATAAAAGACTTGATTGAAGGGGAAAAACATGGATGATCATGGGTCGAAAGTGGATCACTAGATTGAGGTTTGGTGTTGAATATCAAAGCTTTGAATCCTGTAGTGCGAAAATGCTTGTTATTGATTGGAAATAGAGGCCTAGTTTAAATAGGCTTACAGAAACAAACTGAGCAGAAAATCAAGGAAAACACTATCCCATGTCTAATAGCCCTAGACTTATGGGATTCTCCAAAGGAATAGATCAAACGCTAACCAAGTCCCTGACAAATAGGAATTATTACTAAAACAAAACAAAGAACAATAGCTAAATATCTAACACCCTCCCTTAAACTGAATACTACTCAAGCAATCAGTTTACAGAAGAAATTGAATAGACCCCAAGCAGACCTCGCAGTTTCTCAAATGCTTCCAGCTTCAATGGTTTGGTCAATATATCAGCAATCTTGTCTTGACTCTGACAATACACCAGCTCAACCGCTTCTTCTTTTGTAAGGTCACGAAGAAAATGAAACCTGACATCTATATGTTTGCTTCTTCCATGTAGCACTGGATTCTTGGAGAGTTTAATAGTTGAACTATTATCACAATAAATCAATGTTGGCCCAACCTGATAGTAATATAACTCTTCGAGAATTCTTCTTAACCAAACAGCTTGGCAAACACAAGAAGCAGCTAATATGAATTCAACTTCAGTTGTGGATAAAGTGACAACATGCTTCTTATTCGAGGACCATGAAACAGCTCCTGAACTCAGCATAAAGACATTGCCAGATGTACTTTTTCTATCTTCCAAATCCCCAGCATAATCACTATCACTAAAACCAATTAATTGATTGCTTTTTCCCTTTTTGTAAAACACACCACAATCAACAGTACCTTTTAAGTATCGAAGCACTCTTTTTGCAGCTGTAAGATGAAGTTCAGTTGGGGCTTCCATGAATCTGCTGATGAGACTAACCACAAACATCATATCTGGTCGAGTGGCTGATAAATACATTAAGCTGCCAACAATTTGTTTGTAATGAGTGCTATCAACTCTTGCTTCTTCTGCATCTCTTGTGAGCTTACAACCTGGAACAATTGGATTCTAAACAGAATTGCAATCAGTCATTCGAAACCTTTCTAAAACTTCTTTAGCATACTTTCTTTGGCCAGTGAAAATTCCAGTTGGTGATTGCACCACCTCAATACCAAGAAAGTAACGCATCTTTCCTAGATTAGTCATATCAAACTCATCCATCATAGACTTTTTTAACTCAATAAACATTGTTTCATCATTTCCAGTGAATATCAAGTCATCTACATATAGACAAACAATCGGAAGGTTACTTCATTTTCCAGATTTAACGTACAATGTATGCTCATAGACACATTTTTTGAAGCATGCCTTTGAGAAGTAAGCATCTATACGACTGTACCATGCACGGGGTTCTTGTTTCAGTCCATACAGAGTCTTTTTCAGTTTATAAACTTTCTGTTCACTCCCTTTCTGCACATAATCTGGAGGTTGATCAATGAAGACTTGCTCATTCAACTCACCATTAAGAAGAGCAGATTTTACATCAAGCTGATAAATGGACCAAGAATTCTATGCTGCCAGTGAAACCACCAAACATATGGTGTCATACCTTACAACAGGTGCAAAGACTTCAGTATAATCAACGCCATATTCTTATGTATATCCCTTAGCTACCAACCGAGCCTTAAATTTGTCAATCTCTCATTTCTCATTTAACTTTGTTTTGTAGATCTATTTAACACCAATGGTTTTTCCTCCTTCAGGAAGATAAGTTAATTCTCAGGTATCATTCTTTTCAATTGTTTCTACCTCTGCATCCATGGCTTTCCTCCATTTTAAATTCTTGATAGCATCATTAAACACTACCGAATCACTGTCTGTAAATAAAGCAAGATGAAAAATAGTTTCATCATCAGATAATTCATTCCCACTTACATAGTCTGTCATCCAATAGGGTCTCTTTCTTGGACGTTGAGCATCTTCACTTGAAGGTTCTGTTTCAACTGGCTCATTTGATGGAACATCTGATATACTATTTTCAGGGGATTACACTTCCTCTTCAGTCTCGCTTTCATCATTTGCATCTAAGTCAGCTGAAACAGATTTGCTTCTTGTGCTATTCCAATCCCAGCTGTTGTCCTCATCAAACACAACGTCACGACTGATGACTATTTTCTGAGTGAGTGGGTTAAATAGTCTACATGCTTTGAATTCTTCACTGACATCGAGTAACATGCATTTTACCTCTTTGTCATCAAGTTTGCTTCTCTTCACGTCAGAACATATAAGAGTTTTTGTTAAAAAATCATGGCTACATCAGATCAGACAAAAGACATTGAGTACGGTACAGTGGGGGGTTCCTAGCTGGGAAATTTGGACCGAGGGAGTTTTTGATTGCATGTTACGCAGTTTCCATATGTCCCCTTTCGCCTGCATTGATCAAGCAACTTGTCTTTATGATAAGTCATCTTATCATTTTCGACTTCTGTACTTAATTATAATTATCATTTATTAAATTGTTTAATTAGAGGTTCAAGATATTTATATATGCAAAAATTTTGTGAATATTTCGTATTTTTGTCACAAGAAATAAATTGGTTTTTTTAAATTAAGTAAACTTAATTGTAATTAAGTGCAAATTTCAAGATTGAAAATGTAATTTAACTGATATTTTCTATTTTCTTTTTGGTTTTCCTAAGGAATATATTAATGTAGTAGAAGTTGTACTAATAATCACTTTTATAATATGGCAAAGATATCTAACTTTTATTTTCTTGTCTTTTGCCAACTTGATTTTTTTCCTTTTTTACAATAATTTTTGCCTTTCAGCATTTTGTGGGAAATTAGTCACTTTTTATGGGGAAAAAAATAGGCATTTTTCTTTGTTTCCTTTTTGTGTATATAGTTTTAGGAAAAAGAAAAGGAAAAACATAGGATAAATGTAGGGGAGGACATCCTAATGCATTTTAAAATAATTCAAATATGTCAGTTATTCTTTGCTGATATGGCCAATTATATTAGTTTATCACTTAAGTGCATATAGCTCTTTTTTCACAATAGTCCAAACAGACTTTACACTTGACTATGCGGGGTCTTAAATCCTAATAAATGTGTGACTCTCTTATTAATTTTACCGTCTCTCTTTTTTTCCTTTCATTTTTTTGTTCTACTAATTATTAACTTAGTGATTAACTATTTTTTTAAAAATTAACAATCAAGAATGAGTATGCTTATAGATTTTAAAATTTTTAGTTGGAGCAATTGCTCCAATTCATTTCAATACAACATCGCCATTGATGGTATGAATGCTTGTCATGTAGGTCTAAGGCAGCTACGTCCCTCTAGGGAACTCGACGCCCATAACACGTGGGAGGATTTAGCATAATATTTTTACAAGATCATTTCGATTACAAGTTAATAATTAATTTCATTGAATCTTTTATTTTAAGAAGTTATATCAATTTTATTAAATAAGTGTACTACACCAATTTCACTATAAAAGGTTCGGATTTCAGAATTACCTCAATAATGCCCGTTCATTTGGTAATTAAGGTTAATACTTAAATACATAACACTTTAAAACTCCAAACATTAAATCAAATAACACTAAAATCGGTTTAAATCATCATCAAGAGACGCAAAATATTTCAAATAACAGAGAAAAAGGAAAATAATAGTATATTGTAATGGATGGTGGAAATTACTGGAGCATGATTTGTTAATATCAAAATAATATTAATTAAAATGACAAAATTTACTTTATACTAATATTTTTTAATTTTTCATTTGGGATAACTTCATTATTAATTTTAAGTAATATTACTCTAACATTAATAAGTCATGTTATGATAATATCAAATATTTGCACTATGTACAATTATACTTTTGTCGTTTCGGAACAATATCATGAGTTCGAATTGAAATACCAGAATATGATTTGTCAGTGACAAAGCAACATTGGCTTATCCATTGTTAAAAAAAAAAAAAAAAGTAAACATTTGCTTGAATTACCAAATTTATATTCTTTGTCAATCAAAAAATATTTTTCTTACATTAACCAATCATGAGCCGACAATATCACCGCTCTTTCAACAAAAGCGGTGTGACAGACATACACATATATAAATATACAAATATTGACATAACTAATTAGTTGTAATTCATTTTTTAACACATAAAAGACTTGATTGAAGGGGAAAAACATGGATGATCATGGGTCGAAAGTGGATCACTAGATTGAGGTTTGGTGTTGAATATCAAAGCTTTGAATCCTGTAGTGCGAAAATGCTTGTTATTGATTGGAAATAGAGGCCTAGTTTAAATAGGCTTACAGAAACAAACTGAGCAGAAAATCAAGGAAAACACTATCCCATGTCTAATAGCCCTAGACTTATGGGATTCTCCAAATGAATAGATCAAACGCTAACCAAGTCCCTGACAAATAGGAATTATTACTAAAACAAAACAAAGAACAATAGCTAAATATCTAACACCCTCCTTTAAACTGAATACTACTAAAGCAATCAGTTTACAGAAGAAAATGAATAGACCCCAAGCAGACCTCGCAGCTTCACAAATGCTTCTAGCTTCAATGGTTTGGTCAATATATCTGCGATCTGGTCTTGACTCTGACAATACACCAGCTCAACCGCTTATTCTTTTGTAAGGTCACGAAGAAAATGAAACCTGACATCTATATGTTTGCTTCTTCCATGTAGCACTGGATTCTTGGAGAGTTTAATAGTTGAACTATTATCACAATAAATCAATGTTGGCCCAACCTGATAGTAATATAACTCTTCGAGAATTCTTCTTAACCAAACAGCTTGGCAAACACAAGAAGCAGCTAATATGAATTCAGCTTCAGTTGTGGATAAAGCGACAACATGCTTCTTCTTCGAGGACCATGAAACAGCTCCTGAACTCAGCATAAAGACATTGCCAGATATACTTTTTCTATCTACCAAATCCCCAGCATAATCACTATCACTAAAACCAATTAATTGATTGCCTTTTCCCTTTTTGTAAAACACACCACAATCAACAGTACCTTTTAAGTATCGAAGCACTCTTTTTGCAGCTGTAAGATGAAGTTCAGTTGGGGCTTCCATGAATCTGCTGATGAGACTAACCACAAACATCATATCTGGTCGAGTGGCTGATAAATACATTAAGCTGCCAACAATTTGTTTGTAATGAGTGCTATCAACTCTTACTTCTTCTGCATCTCTTGTGAGCTTACAACCTGGAACAATTGGATTCTAAACAGAATTGCAATCAGTCATTCGAAACCTTTCTAAAACTTCTTGAGCATACTTTCTTTGGCCAGTGAAAATTCCAGTTGGTGATTGCACCACCTCAATACCAAGAAAGTAACGCATCTTTCCTAGATTAGTCATATCAAACTCATCCATCATAGACTTTTTAAACTCAATAAACATTGTTTCATCATTTCCAGTGAATATCAAGTCATCTACATATAGACAAACAATTGGAAGGTTACTTCATTTTCCAGATTTAACGTACAATGTATGCTCATAGACACATTTTTTGAAGCATGCCTTTGAGAAGTAAGCATCTATACGACTGTACCATGCACGGGGTTCTTGTTTCAGTCCATACAGAGTCTTTTTCAGTTTATAAACTTTCTGTTCACTCCCTTTCTGCACCTAACCTGGAGGTTGATCAATGAAGACTTGCTCATTCAACTCACCATTAAGAAGAGCAGATTTTACATCAAGCTGATAAATGGACCAAGAATTCTATGCTGCCAGTGAAACCACCAAACATATGGTGTCATACCTTACAACAGGTGCAAAGACTTCAGTATAATCAACGCCATATTCTTATGTATATCCCTTAGCTACCAACCGAGCCTTAAATTTGTCAATCTCTCATTTCTCATTTAACTTTGTTTTGTAGATCTATTTAACACCAATGGTTTTTCCTCCTTCAGGAAGATAAGTTAATTCTCAGGTATCATTCTTTTCAATTGTTTCTACCTCTGCATCCATGGCTTTCCTCCATTTTAAATTCTTGATAGCATCATTAAATACTACAGAATCACTGTCTGTAAATAAAGCAAGATGAAAAATAGTTTCATCATCAGATAATTCATTCCCACTTACATAGTCTGTCATCCAATAGGGTATCTTTCTTGGACGTTGAGCATCTTCACTTAAAGGTTCTGTTTCAGCTGGCTTATTTGATGGAACATCTGATATACTGTTTTCAGGGGATTACACTTCCTCTTTAGTCTCGCTTTCATCATTTGCATCTAAGTCAGCTGAAACAGATTTGCTTCTTGTGCTATTCCAATCCCAGCTGTTGTCCTCATCAAATACAACGTCACGACTGATGACTATTTTCTGAGTGAGTGGGTTAAATAGTCTATATGCTTTGAATTCTTCACTGACATCGAGTAACATGCATTTTACCTCTTTGTCATCAAGTTTGCTTCTCTTCACGTCAGGTACATGTGCATAGGCTAAGCATCCAAATATCCTGAAATGATCAATTGCTAGTTTGTGTCCAGTCCACGCTTCCTCTGGTGTCATGTTTTTACAGCAAGTGTGGGATTTCTATTCAACACATGAACACTCCAGTTTATAGCTTCAGGCCAAAAAGTCTTAGGAACATTATTCCTTGTAATCATGCTTTGCACCATATTCAGGATCGTGCGATTTTTCCTCTCTGACACACCGTTCTGCTGCGATGTGTATGCTGCAGTAAGCTGTCTACGAATGCCTTTCATCTCACACAAGTTAGTGAATTCAAGTGAGGTAAATTCACCTCCACGATCAGTACAAAAAATCTTTATGGACTTACCAGTTTCATTTTCAACTTAAGCTTTAAATCTTTTAAATATAACAATAGCCTCATACTTTTCCATTAAAAAATACACCCATGTTTTTCGACTATAGTCATCAGTAAAGGTAATGAAGTACCTTTTGTTGCTGTTCGATGTCAGATTAATTGTCTTGTAGATGTCTGAATAGACTAGCTACAGTGGTTGTGTGGCTCTCCATGTGCTCTCTTTAGGAAATGAGTCACGATGTTGCTTTCTAATGATGCAATCCTCACAAACCTTTGAAGGAGACTGAATGTGTGGAAGTACTTTCACCATTTTCTTTTATTGCAAGGTTTTTAGCTCATTAAAGTTCAAGGGCCCATATCAATAGTACCACAGCCATGAAGGATCTTGTACTGTTGATTTGTGACATATTTGATCAGCATGTTCAGTCTTAGTTTGCAAAGGAAACATCCGATTTCTTGTCATCTTGACCTTTACAATAAAGCCCTTCTGTGGATGATGAATTGGATAGCAATCCTTTTAAATGTTGATGGCAAAGCCCTTCTCTTATAAATGACCAAGGCTAATCAAGTTACTTTTGAGTGCTGGAACATAGAACACTCCAGTAATAGTGTGCATATGGTTATTCATTAGAATTTTTATGTTGCCCTTCCCCATGACACATATACTAATTTTGTTTCTAAGCTTCACATTCTCTCTAAAAGTCTCATCTAAATCAAAGAAAAAAAGTTTGTTACCACTCATGTGATTACTGCAACCAGAGTCCAAGTACCATGTATCACTTGATTTATTCTCCTTTTTGTCGATGTGAGCCATCAAAAGCAGCTCTTTTTCAGTTTCAACAAGATTCATCTTTGTTTCCTTCTCTTTATCAGGGCATTCATATTGGAATGGCCAAGCTTGTGACAGTGATAGCATTCCACACTTGTCTTGTCAAATGGTGCTCCTTGATTGTATGAAAGCTGTCATCCTCTGTTTCTTCTTTTTCCTTGAAATCCACCATGTCCTCTGCCTTTCCAAAAGGATGTTTCTCCATGAATGGTAACTTTCAAGGCTTGCTCCTCCACAGGATGACTAGTCATCCTCTGCTCATATACCAGCAATGAGCTCTGCAACTCATCAATCAAAAAACTATCAATGTCATTCGATTCTTCAATGGAACATACAACATAATCAAATTTGGGAGACATTGAGCGAGACATTTTCTCAGTGAGTGCAACATCTCCCATTTTCTCACCATGAATATGCATTTTGTTTGCAATTGCTAGTGTTTTTGAAAAATAATCATTGACCAACTCCCCTCCCTTCATGCAAAGAGTCTCAAACTCTTTGTGAAGAGCTTGAGGTTGTGCACGTTTGACCCTTGCCGTGCCTTGATACTTCTTTTTCATGGAGTCCCAGTTCTCTTTTGTAGTGTCTTTCTTGAGAATAGTTTCCAAGATGGCACGATCTATTGCTTGGAACAACTAATTCTTTGCCTTCGAATCCTTCAGCTTTTGTTCTTCCAGAACGTTCGTCTGTGCATCAATCAGAACTGCACCTTCTGCTGGTTCAACAATACAATTCTCTATAAGACCCCAAGACTCTTTAGATCGCAGAAAGTTTTCCATCAGCATGCTCCAATGGTCATAATGACCATCAAAGCGAGGGATTGCTGGTTGCACAAAACTACTGTTCTCTGACGCCATTTGATCTTGTTGCTGCAAGTGAGAAGACTACTGCTTCTTTGATAATCAGGCCCCTTGACATGGCTCTGATATCATATGTTGAATATCAAAGCTTTGAATCCTGTAGTGCGAAAATGCTTGTTATTGATTGGAAACAGAGGCCTAGTTTAAATAGGCTTACAGAAACAAACTGAGCAGAAAATCAAGGAAAACACTATCCCACGTCTAACAGCCCTTGACAAATAGGGATTAGTACTAAAACAAAACAAAGAACAATAGTTAAATATCTAACATTTGGGACAACAATAGTACTAGTAATTCGGATATCCTTTCTCTTACAACTAAGATTTATCTCCAATTATAAAGCCTGCAACTTATATTTACATCAATTTTTCATTCAAATGAGTGATTTTTTTTTTCAATTTACTTAGATCTATCACATCAAATATGTGATTCTACTACAATTTTGTGGAACTGAATTAACTATTTTGTATGAGATTGGTTCCTAACCAAATTTATTTTCTCCTAGTTTTTTTTTTGTCACAAATTTTATAGAATTTATTTGCAATCTCATAATTTATTATGTTTAATTGGAAAGCTACTAAACACTAGAATTCATTAAAAATTAATAAAATATGAAAATAAAATTAGTGAATTTCATACTTTATTTTATTCCAAACAAAGAGTAAGAATTAACATCACTTTTCTTTGACGGGTTAATAAATCTGCTATAAATGTTGCAGGTGCCAAACACATTGGAGTTTGTTTAAGACTAGATGGAAATAATCTTCCATCTCCAAGAGTAATAATAAACCATTACAAGAGATGTGGAATAGAACTTATTAAGAATTTACGACTCAAATCCCGAAGTACTTATCGCATTGCGAGGATTAATAGGAAGACTTTGCGTTGCAGTAGGTGTTAGAAATAATCAGTTGCATAACTTTGCAACAAACCCAAATGCAGCAAAAACATGGGTTAATACCAACATTCCCCCTTGCATGAATGATGTTATGTTCATTTGGATCACAGTAGGAAATCACGCAATTCCAGGACAAAATACTACTTTTGTTTTGCAAGCAATGAAAAATATTTACAACGCAGTTAAATCAACATTTGGGGTAGAAGGAATTATGGTGATGACAGCTCTTCCAATGAATTCTCTTTATGCCTCTTCCCCTCATTCATTTGGTGGTTTTTATGCCGAGATAACTCCAATTATGACTTATAGTGTTGGGGTACCTCTCATGGTCAATGTTTACCTTGTTTCGAGTATGGTTAAATATAACTTGAGGTAAGTTTTATCCGATAATTTTACAACAATCACAAACTTGATTATTTCTCAAAAATGATAGCTCAAGTTAATTGGGAGCTCAAATCACATAGGTAACGTAACACAAATCAGATTAATGGTTTTGTTGGGAGTATCAAATATCACACATCAACATGATAGTGGGTTTGTGATGACTCTGGATATCATTTATAACACCACGAGTTTATGATACAAAAGTACTAGCCGAAGTTGTTTTTTTGAGATAATGAAACCTTACATATATACCAAGATCTTCCATATATATTGCACTACCGATATGAGATATGAGTTATTCCAAATCTGTTATAAACCACTACTTACACAAAATTGCTTTCACAATAAATTGTAATTGAATAATTATATAAACGCATTATCATATCTTGAGACGTTCCATTTTGACTTGCAATAGTAACCATGCACATATGTAATAAAGGAAAAATTATGATCTAGCACAGTGTCATGATAGATACATAGCACATTAGTCCATCTCACTTTTGAATGAAGATAAATATCTTTTTTTTTCTTTATTTTCATACCATTTAACAATAAGATGTATCTTTGTATCATGTATCTTTTATGACTTGTACCAGACAAAATTTTTTCTAATAAAGATACATATAGTACAAAAGTTTGATCTTATATATAGGAAGTTAAATCCTATCAAATCTCTAGGTTCTTTTTAGAGTCATCTTATAAATAGGTTTTAGAGTTGAGATTATCTCCTTGTAATGAATGGGAAATTACCTTTTTGTTAATAGACAAGAAATTCCATTTAACCCATCGGACGCCATGTGTTGTTTTTCGAAGGATTTTTCCCCACAATACAAAAAAGGCATAAACTTTGACTAAATCGTAATTTTGGTCCTTAAATATATATATTTTTTAATCAAATCCTAACATTACAAATGGACAGCAATCAAGTCAATCATGTGGTCAAAACGTTAGGTTTTTACCAGTGTTTTCAGAGGCGAGGGCGTTGGGCGAGGCGTTTTGCCTCAATGAGGCGAGGCGTAAGCCCCGAGGGGTTGGGGCGTAAGCCTTTTGAAACATTGGGGGGTTTTGATAAAATAATATTAATTAAATTATATAAAATATTAATTAATTAATTATCAATAAACTTTACTAACTTAAGACCTATTAATGAATATTTATCAAAATATTTTTACATAAATATCAAACAATTTGATGAAAATTTTAATCACATATGATATTATAGGTATATTATTATTTGTTGCATATGTATCCATTCAACATAGTGGTTCTATTTGTAATGACGTCCAATCAAAATGTCGAAAATTTAAAATTCTAACCTAAAAGGTTGAAAATCCAGGTAAGTCTTTTGAATCTTTTGAGATGTTTTGAATTTTTAATAAAATAATATTAATTAATTAATTAGAATAGTAAAATAAAAATAATTTAATTTTTAACTAATTAATTAATTTTATCAAAATTTAATACGTTACAACTCATTATAGTCTGATAATTATAATTTTATAAATATTAATATATATTTATATATAAATTATATGAAGTATAACTTATATTTCTATATTGTTGTAATTTGTATGTGATTAATTAAATAGTTTGTAATTATTATTAAACTAAATAACATGTATTATATATTTATGAAGTGTAATAATATCATATTATCAGCGTTAGCTCAGTGGTAAAGTTTATAATTATGACATATTTGGTCCTGAGTTCGAGCCGAGCCGCAAGCCAGGGAAGATGAATTATTAGTAACTGACCAAAACGATGTCGTTTTGGTTAATTGGGCTGATATCAGTTGATCCAAAACGACGTCGTTTTGATGTCGCGACAAAAAAAAAAACGCCCCAACAATCACGCCCGCGGGCGTTTTACCCGGATTTCGCCCGTGGGCGCGACCCGGGCGCGCCCCAAATTGATTTTTTAAAACACTGGTTTTTACCAATTAATCAGTCCAAAATTACGACAATTAGTCAGATGGCTTCCTAGATGACAGTGGAGCGAATTATCATGCCATTTTACTCAAGTAAAACACATTTCACGTTTTGGTATTTGGGAAAACAAAATTAGGGTATCTAACTTCTTACCTAGATCATAGAGTTTAATTATATATTCAATTTCATATTTCATGATTAAATCTTTTTATTACAAAGCCATATTAAACCTGTCACCAATGTTTTTACTTTTGTGACGTCTAAAATTGCGACGGGATCTCATCGTTGATGAGTATTTGCAACGGAAAGCTGGTTATCAACAACAAAAAATCTTATCACAGAAAACTTTGGACATGTTTAAGTAACAGTTTTCAATTATCTGTTTGAAAACTGTTTTTGAAAATGAAAACTGAAAACAGTTTTTTGATATTTTATGAAAAAAACATGTTTGAATAACTGTAACTCAAAAACTGTTTCCAAAACAAAAAACAGTGAAATGTTGTTTGGATAATCTTATTTTGAAAATAAAAAACTGTTTGGATCACACCTTCTTGTAATTGTTTTCAGTTTTTAGTTTAAATTTTAAATCTAAAATTAATTTTATTTCTCATATTTACTAAATACAATTTTAACACATACCAAATACTTGAAAATAATTGATATTATTTTATTTTTAAACTGTTAGTATTTTTTATATATCATGAATCAAACATGACCACACTCTTCCTCTGATCATGTCATGTTTGTTTGTTAAATAAACTCTAAAATATAAAAATAAAAAATACAATACAACTTTCACAATTTGATAAAATATAAACAACCAATCCATCAAATACAATATTCAAGTTTGTTCAATATCTAAAAGATGACATACTTTTCTCCGTATTTGGATGGTTTTGATGATCCCATGTCTGGATTTAATACTAATAGCGTAGTAGTAGTAGATGATATTTGTAATTCCATGGAAAAGCATGTCATATTAAATCAGTTACCTGAAACAGTAGGGGGGGATTCTACTAGCTATATCCATTTCTTTAACCATTTCGGTAACTCGCAATGTCATATTTGCATTCCATACCCATCATCCATAGCTAGCCATGGTAAATAACCAAGTTACTAAGAGCTAACAAAGTTGTTAGGAGTGTCTTCACGGACAGGTAAGTCATAATAAAAAATGCGAGATATCCAGCAAATATTTATTCTTTGGAAGAACAAACATTCGCTTATGTACCAAAATAGGATGGGAGATCAAAGTTGGCATACACATTATTTAACTTTAAAACATACCACTGATAAATTCTCAATAACTATCCCAAAATCACATATAGATGAAGAGCATCAAGCTGTCATGAAATTGCACTTTTTAGTTGGAGACCCTTGATGTGTGTGATCTGCTTTCCTGGGTTCAATCCCTTCGGGCATGCGCGAGCACAGTTCAATATGGTGTGACAGCGGTACAGCTTAAACTCATCGCTTATCGCAACCAGTCGCTCTTTGGTATATTCATCACGACTGTCACTTATCCACCTGCACATATCAGCACAGTCGTAAGGTTTTCTAACTATAAAGGTAATCCACAGTCTGTCAAATTTAATCAGATGTCTACATAGAGAAAAAAAAAGTAAATCCACAGTGGCAACAATTTTTCGATTGAGAAGTGAAAGAACTTGCTGAATAAGCTGACATCATAATCTTAAAAGTATATTCAAGCAAGATAATGGCGTCCAAAGTAATTTTACAAACACATCTAATTTAGTGCTCCCAGCAAGCTTACTCATAAGCAGTGACAGCCGCCTGTGCTTCACATAGGTGTCAATGGTGATCAGGTTGGGGTAGAGGTCCTAAGTTCTATATACACAACTTTTCAGCCAAAGAAGTCAAAAGAAGGATCCTAAAGGTCAAAACTAGAAAAGATAACTTGATCATTGTCTAGTGTCAATTTCATTCTGAAGAGTCTTGCTGTAATGGGCCTCATATATACTATGGTCTTCCAGAATAAGTTGAATGAATTAGGCACAAGATAATCACTTGAACTGATAGCTCCTTGTGCACCAATCATTGAACCTGATAAAATCCTTGATTTGATATTCAGCTACAAAACTTCAATTAGACAATTAAAAATCTTCTAGAGCAGTTTCAGCTTCTTTCTAGGTTTTGGTTTACGAGTCTAACAAAATTTTTAACCAGCAGCTTTCACACAGACTAATTTCCACAAATATTTATTCAATTTGTACCCCAGTCTAATCAGATGAAAAAATGCAAGCTAAACTCAACTCTACTGAGCTTGATTCCCATCCACAGGGTCAGCAGATGCAAATCATAACAGAGAATAAGAAATAAAGAGAAAACTTTAAATAAAAAATATGCAAAAAGGATCAATTTGTAAACAGTGATGCTATCTTCTGAAAGTATTCACCAATGATTTTGCAAAGCATATCCACAAGAATAATTTTCTTTTATTGGTAGCACCATTAGCACTAGCGAACAGAACAAAGGATTTAGATATCTCTAACATAAGCAATGCAACATGGATATTGGGTGAATGGAGCAACTGCAATGATTGAATTTAAGGACATCATCTTAAAACAACTGGGTTTTATAGTGAACCGGCAAGACCACAAAGCAACAATCAATAATTAATTCGTCCATAGACTAATACAGATAAAGCCTAGAAACCAGTGCAAACCAAGTAATAATCATAATTCCATCTCTTAAGCACCTCCCCTCTTTTCACATACCCTTCCAAATTATTTGATTGTTAAACCGAGCATACCAATTCACAATCTTTTTTGTTACAAGCAAGACCACTAACTTATGAATAATGATCACTATAAAAAAATAACTAAATACCCAGTTCCATTTATTATTTGAGATCAACCAATAAATGCTAGAGTCTTCCCAATTCCCCAATCCCAAAAGAGAGGCTCTTTTCAACCATCACCTAATCACAAATCAACATACACCGTCACAAAATCTACCCAGAACATAGAAACAACAAGAATATTCAAGCCCATTAAATAACAGCCAAACTAACCACCCAAAAAAAAGTGTGCCCAAGTCACCAGTTAACTAAAGAAAAGAAATGGAGATAAATGAGTGAATTATAATCTATTAGCGCCGTTAACGTTAACGTGAAGTAATGGATAAATCCTAAACACCAAATTGAAAACTCTTACCCTATCCTCACCAATTAATCATGTAAGAAACATTAATTATCAATTGCAAGGAAAAAACAAAACGAATCTAGTTATTACCTATTAGCATGTAGCAAGGCTGCAGGTCCCAAATACGACTCAGGATTCCACCAATAACTGGGGCAGGATGTGCTACAGCAGGCGCACAGTATGCACTCGTACATCCCATCGAGCTTAGCTCTATCCTTCTTGCTCTGCAGAATCTCCTTCCTCGGACTTGACGGCGGGTTCTTCCTCTTGAGCCACGGCTCGATGCTCTTATACTAGTTGTAGAAGTTGGTCATATCCACCACCAGATCCTTGATAACGAACATGTGGGGCAAAGGAGTGATCATTGAGCCCGACCCAGACTCGATCTTGGTGAGGCAAGCAAGGCCATTGCATCCGTCGATGTTCATGGCGCAGGACCTGCAAATCCCCAAAAAGAGAGACTCGAAAATTTTCAGAAAATTGAAAGCAAAACCCCAAAACGAGAGACCCAAAAATTTGAGGGAAATTCTCAACAAAAATCCCAAATTTTTTAAAGTAGAAACAGAAAAATCAAATGGAGAGACAAAAAAATCAAACTTAGGGGAGGAAAGAGAGAGACTGAGACGAAGAAGAAGGAGACATTGGAGAGACAAAGAAATTAAAATCAGACGAAGAAAGAAATCAAACTCAGATAGAGAGACAAAGAAATCAAAATCGGACGAAGAAGACGAAGAAAGAAATCAAACCCCAAAAAGAAGACAAAGAAGACTGAGAGTGAGATGAGAACAGTTAAGGGAGATGAGGAATGAAAATCGAGAGAAGAGAGAAAAGGGCAGAGAGCAGAGATCAGAGAGAGAACTGTGTGTCTTGTTTTAAGCGTAAAAAATGAAAATGAAAATGAAACCGAAAACACTGTTTTGGAGTTTTCAAAATCAAGTTTTACAAAGTTTTTTACAAAACAGTTTTTAAAAATTGTTATCCAAACACAAATAAATGAAACAATTTTTAAAAATTGTTAACAAACAAACTCCTTGTTTTCTTGTAGTGCAATATCAAATATGAGAGAAGAAAACTGATTTGAATTTTTAATTTTTATTATAAATTAAACGACTTTGGATTTGAAACTAATTATAATAATATTTTTCTTCGATATGTTATTTGAATAGTATTTTAATGTTATTAATTCAGGATAATATCGCTTAAAATGACAAAATTTTTCGTATACTATTATTTTTCCTTTTAACATTCATTTGGGTAAAGTTTGTCATTTTAAATAATATTACTCTAGTATTAATAAATCATGCTTTGGCAATATTATGAGTTTAGCCTTACCTACAGGTTATACTTGTTTTTTTTTTAGCAATATCCAAGTTCAATTTGGATTGCCAGAGCATAATTTTGTTAATGGCATAGAAAAATTTGCTTAGATTACAAGATATTTGAGATAATTTTTGTTAATTCAAGCAACATTATTATGACATTAACAAATCATACTCTGGCAATATTACTAGGGCATGATTTATTAATCCTAGAATAATATTGCTTAAAATGACAAAATTTACCTTATATTACTATTTTTCTTTTTATCGTTCATTCGGGTTAAGTTTGTCATTTTAAGTAATATTGTTCTGGCATTAATAAATTATTCTATGGTAGTATCATGAGTTTAGTCAGAACAAGATTTGTTAGTGACATACCAATATTTGCCCAAATTACCAAATTAATCTTTATAATATTGATATAATTTTTGTCAATTGAAGCAATATTATTATGTCATTAACAAATCATACTCTGACAATATTACTATACCATGATTTATTAATCCCAAAGTAATATTGCTTAAAATGAAAATTTACTTTATATTACTATTTTTCTTTTTGTGATCATTCATTTGGGTTAAGTTTTTCATTTTAAGTAATATTTCCCTGACATTAATAAATTATGCTCGGGCAAAATCATGAGTTTAGCCCTACATACGGTTATATTTATCTTTTTGGACCAATATCTTGAGTGTAATTGGATTGCCAGATCATGATTTGTTAATGACAGAGTAATGTTTGCTTGAATTACCAAATTTATCTTTATATTATTTGAGATCATTTTTGTCGATTCAAGAAATGTTATTATGATATTAACAAATCATGCTATAGTAATATCACAACCTTTGAATATTGAATTTTGGTATGTATCTCAATAAAAGCAAAGTAACGAATAGACATACACTTATATAAATATACAAATATTGATATAACTCACTTGTGATTTACCTTTCAACACATAGCCGACTTAGTCGAAGAGGAAAACCAGAGAATGATCATGGGGCCAAAGTTGATCACTAGTTTGATGTTTGCCACAATGTTGATACTCATCACTCAAATGTTTCCCCTTGCAAGTAAGATTTCTCTCTTATTATAAAGCCTTCAACTTACATGTATATTAATTTTTCATTCCAGTGAATGATTTTTTTTCTCTTTTTTACAGTTTATATTTAAATGAGTTTACTATATAATTGAATAAGCTTGTAACAAATCGTTTTAAAATCTATTTTAAATGTTGCAGGTGCCAAACAAATTGGTGTTTGTTACGGACGAAATGGAAATAATCTTCCAACTCCGAAAGACATAATAAGCCTTTATGAGAGATCTGGAATACAACTTATACGAATTTACGACCCAAATCCTGAAGTACTCAACGCATTGCGAGGATCGATACCAAAACTCAACGTCGCAATAGGTATTAGAAATGAAGATTTGCTGAGCCTTGCAGAGAGTTCAAGTGCAGCCAAAAAATGGATTAAAACCAACATTGCTCCTTACATAAGAGAAATTATGTTCAAATGGATCATAGTAGGAAATGAGGTGATTCCAGGGCCAAATGCTATTTATGTTCCGAAAGCAATGAACAATATTTACAAGGCAGTTAAGTCAGTATTTGGGGTAGAAGGAATTATGGTGACAACAGTTCTTTCAGAAAAAGCTCTTTCTACCTCTTACCCTCCTTCGCTCGGGGCTTTCTCAGGTGATTTAAATGCAGTTATGACTAATGTGGCGTCGTTTTTGAATAAAACGGGTGCACCTCTCATGGTAAATGTTTACCCTTATTTCTTCTATGCTTCGAACTCCAAAAACATTTCTTTAGATTATGCATTGTTCAATTCAAGCGAACCTATGGTGGACGAAGGGTATCACTATTACAATCTTTTTGATGCCTTGGTTGATGCTTTTAATGTGGCGGTGGAGAATCTCAATTATAGAAATGTGAAAGTTGCTATAGCCGAGACTGGATGGCCTACTAAAGGAAATGAGCCTTACACAAGTGTGAAAAATGCACAAACTTATAACAAGAAGCTTATGGATCATGTGTTACGAAATGCGACTCCAAGAAGGCCGGGATATATAATGGAGATGTATTTCTTTGCGATGTTTAATGAAAACTTGAAAGGAACTGAGGTCGAGCGGAACTTTGGATTCTTCTATCCAACTATGGAACCCGTATATAAATTTTGGTGATTTTACCACCTTTCTAATTGTCAAATCAAAGCAATGCGGTTAATTTGCTCTTAAGCTTTAGATTTTGTTTTATAAAAAAAGAAAATAAAAGTTGTTTAATAATGTGTATGTATAGATGTCTCTAATTATTAATTCTCTCTTTTTTTTTCTTTAAGTTTTATTGAGATGATTGAGGTGACGAGTGTTAAAAGATAAGTTTTATCCGATGATATGACATAACCTAATATTTATATCTAATTTGCGAAACGTTCACGTCTCACACTTCAAACGCTTTAAATTAGAAGAAAAAAAAAAGATAATGAGTAACTCTCTTTCACAATAAACAGTAAGTAATTGAATAGTTAGACAATTGCGTTAACATATTTGGAGTTGTCACCATTTACTTATGCTTGTAAACTTGGCTGCACAAGACTAGTTGCTTGTCTTTAACTGGGTATCTCTATCGGCCTTGTAATAATACAATTATACTAAATTTTCATTCTTTCTTAAGTAAAAAATTACATAATAACTTTACTAAAATATAAGTTAATTACTCGGCACATATCTATATTATTAATAAAGTCAAAACTCTATTTAGTGTCCACTTTTTAAAATGTTTCATAAACTCTTACTTAAATATATAAATCAAATATTTAAATAAGGTTATATATGTAACTCAGTTTACTTCAACTTTCCACATCTTTTTCTTATGTTTTTCCCTCTCACTATCTCAATTATACTTAACTTTTCCACTCTCTTTATTTCTCTTATATTCAATTCATATTTTTCTCTCCTATTATCCCATTCAAATTTAATTTTTCCACTCTCCTTGACTCTTTTGCTTTCAACTCATGTCACGGTAGATTTGGTCATTTAATATAGAAATCTCAATGTGCCAAAATCACATGATTTCTTTTTGTTTTTTTTAATAAAATACCAAATTGCTAATGTCACACTATGGATAAAGGCATACTAGATTTTATCATTATAGTTTGATGAGTGAAAAGGTACACAAATGAAGATACATTTTTTTTCCTCAGAGATTACAGACGAGATCTGAGCGAGTCAAATGGATTTTGTCAGTATAATTTGATGATTGTTTTGTCCACATCAGTACCATGTAGCACCACCACAGCAATCTGGTAATTTAAATTGAAATCAGACTCAATCTAGGTAATTAAAAAAATCTCAATTGAAATGACCGATAGTTTTAGGATATAATTGAAATTGGAGCAAAGTTAAAAGACCACAAATGGGTTTTAATCTTTTTTTTTTTTATTCATTGATTGAATTCAAAATTTTCACAATAATTGGATTCAAAATAATTGCTAAACTAAAAAACTCAAAACTCTCCCTACAATTTCACACATAGTGATGTTTCAAATTTTGGTCTTATGATATGAATTAGGTAAAGACTCGCATCATGTTGCGCGGTTGGCCATGTTAGTCCAATCTAAAGTATTTATTTTTTTTAAAGAAACCAAACTTTATTTAAAACTGAAGCAAACTGAAGCAAGAAATATGCTACAAGCATATATGACAAACAATGGGATCATTCTGTTGAAGCCACTAAACAGCATTTATTAAAAAAAATGAGTTTCTGTTGAAGCTTCATTCTTAAAGAGAATTTATGGAGAACATTTTATAGTTACTTAAATCCCATTGACCACCCACATATCAGCTACTTAACTAGGTCAACTCTGTTTACTCCCATATCATCAATTAACCATTCAAGTTCTAAGCTGCATAGATAGAAGCATATCTTAATAAGCAATAGCATAGGCCTACATATGGTGTCCTGCAATGTTCACATTTTGTCAATGGAAAATAGTATTGACATAAGTGATTATGATCTGGATTACATTTATCTAAATCCCAATAAACTCTTCATATGAGCTAGGCATGTGGTGTTATTCCACTCAAGAGCATCTCATCTGATCATATCAATTTTGTTTAATTTAATTTATCAGGTGTTTCGTTGGCTTTGCTAATTAAAGTATGGACTACTTGTTTGGTCAAATTCTTGTGTGTCTCAAAGTTAACAGTAGCACCAATAAGATTGGCATCATTCTACGGAAAAGGGCTACAAGAAACATCACCTATTTAAAGGTTGAGCAAGACTTGACATTCTAGGTAAGTTCTTGGTAAGTGTTCAGTAACACATGTTCTTGTAATACTTTTAGTTGTAGTGCCCCTCCCCCACCCCCCACCCCCACCCTCCAATGCCAAACCAAACTTCCATTTGTTT
Source organism: Bretschneidera sinensis (assembly GCA_023935145.1). NCBI lineage: Eukaryota > Viridiplantae > Streptophyta > Magnoliopsida > Brassicales > Akaniaceae > Bretschneidera > Bretschneidera sinensis. Next base: position 132,403,612 of record CM043697.1, read on the forward strand.
TTTTATTGTTTTATGCAACTTAATGAAGTCTACAGGGAACAAGATGTTATAGTGAAGTTTTTTTTTTTCCAATAACTACTTAAACGCAGTCAAATATGCCAAAGATAAAAACCTGGAAAATATCAGTGTCTGAGCTTTTACAAGATCAAGGTGTGCATTAGAAAATGTAGAACCTAAGTTAAGCATCTCTAGCTTCCTCAGAAGTGTTTCTCCTGGTAAGATATCAGCCAGAACCTGTGACTCAAATCATCAGTTTCATTTTCACAAGATTGGCAATATATGATGAAGAAAGTATAGTGTTAGCATCAACTTAAAAGCATTAACACAGGAGAACTATTTATACATGAACTAATAACAGAAGTACAGCAGTTAAAACTTCTTTAGTGATAAAATGCAACAGTGTCATGCTATGGCACTATAAACCATAGTCATCAGAAACTTGGTATGCCTTGGTTCGCGGTACGGGTACGAGAACGTGTACATTACTCATCTCGTACGTGGTATATTGGCGGTAGATTTAAATGATTTATATCATGTATAAAATTAAGATATCATATATATATATATATATATATTTATTAGTACAATATAAATAGAACTGTGTGCATAATAATAGTTTAGAAAATATTAAATTTTTGACAAAATAGTAAAGTTAACCAACATAATATTAGAAAACATAATTTAAAAATAAAGCATGAGCATTCTTTAAAATCCTTTTTTGTGTCTAAATTTTTTGGTTAGAAGTTTTATTAAAAATTCGGATCATCAATTTTTAGGATTCGGTGCGTGAATACACTACGAATCGGAACGTAAGATTCGGATCGTAGTTCAAAAGGGTATAAAGATCCCGGTAACTATGCTGTAAACTGAGACTAATTGATTTGGTAGCATGTCTGGCATGTAGAGGTAGAGCAGCATGAGTTGTTGAAAACAGAGTCCAAATTTTTTACTCAGGCAGGGAAACCTCCCTGTCCTATAGTCTTGTAGCTTCTTCCTTACCTTTTCAAAAAACATTACAATGCTACGCATAATTACTAGTGACCACGCATTAGAGTTGCAACTGACAGAGTGGTAAGATGAATTGTAACCAAATCCTGATATAGGTTTCCAATTGTTTGCTTCAGAGGAAGTCCCTTCACCCAGCTTGTCATCACCATTTTTAAAGGAGCACCTAAATGTATGCAACAGGATTGTATATACCAGTTACACCATATTATATGGGGCCTTAATTTGCAAGAAACTCATGTTTTAATTCATCTACAATTTTTTCGGTTTCCCACCAATATCAGAAGTAAAGATGAGATATACCCGAATCAGTTTTTAATTGCAATTTCAAAAGAAGATTGGTAAACTTATTCTAAATTCAAGATATCATCCGTTTGCATATTAAAAAGGCAGCAGGCTGAATTTTCCAGTGCAAGATCTTCGTTATCAGAAGAAAGAAGAAAACTCTTAAGGATTCCAACACCTGAGTGCAAACAAACCCCACCCCACCAAACCTATTAAAAAGGTTCTACAGAAACAGAAAGTGCCAGACATCTAGCTAGAATGAAAATCACGAAAATCACTAACAAGGAGGCAGAGAAATGATCTACAGCTAAATGATGACAACCAAGAACATGACACGTTATTCTCCCAAAGAGTCTCCTGGTAGTGGTACAATATTCAAACATTCTTAGAAGGATCATATAATATTACTATATGTTATAAAGTTGCATACTAATATTATGCCATCACTGAAAAATAAGAAGGGGATTGTGACCCACCATACATGACATGTTAGCTCTATAAAAGAAATATGTATTTACAAACAACTTAGCAGGAAATCAAAATATGAGGGTGAAGAAGGCAAACCTGTCATTAATCTCAGCATATAAGGAACAGTAAGATGGAGTTGGTCTGGAATGACTTTTGATAAAGGTACTAGAGTTTGCGGTGGTGAGTTTCCAAAAGATGTAGCTGCAAAAAGAACATCAATGCGAATTTATGTTAAGTAATAGTGTTTACGAACCAAAATAGTGAAATAATACATGGTATTGAAGCAAAGCATTTTCCTTTGCACTTCATGAGAGCTCTTCTATATATGTGGCACTCAAGTTCAGCAACAGTTCACTGTCCATGTGTGGTACTTTCATTCCCTTTCTTTTCAAGGCATTTGAAATCGTGTCCATCTTTATATTTCAGCTGATCGGATTAACTAGTGTAAATTCAATTATCCAATCTTGGTGACTCCTAATTCTCTTTAGTTTATTCAACAATTTCAACTTGCACATATACTTTCTGACTGTGAAACAACTTCTGACTTTAAGTGCAGCTACTAGTCCATGCTTATATAAGGTTGGATTTCCTTAATATCCAAAATTCCAAATATCCACATAGATATGCTAAACTCCCATGAATATTAGTATTCGAAAAGAAAAAATTTCAACTGGGTTTGCTAAAATTAGTACAAGATCAACACCAGCGTTGCGAGCTGCAACAGCTAGTGCAATGCATCCCCCAAGAGATTCTCCAACAAGATATATAGGCCAAATTGGTGAACGAAAGTTTTCTGCCCTGACAGTTCTTTCAACCAACGTCACTAGATCTGAAGCACTCAAATTTTAAAAACAAAAAATAAAATGAACGTTGCATTACAATGAACTTCATTTTCTTTTACACATTATCTCTACCATATATACATGAAAGTAAATTATGCAATACTTCAGCTGAGTGAGAAAAAGAAAAGACCTGTAATTGTGGGTCGATCCATCACTGTAATGTGCAAGCACCATAATATCAAAAATCCTTCACTCATGATAAAAGGAAAAAAAAAAATCAAAGATTTAGACAGTATAAGCAATGAAATAAAAATGAATCATAACATGGCATGCAATTCTCTCAATGGCAATTTTGTTTCAAATTCTCCAAGAGTAGTTAAAAGTCCAGAATTAACTAACAGAACTTTGAATGGCATTTGAAATCATGGTAAGCACTTACTTTCCAAGTTTTTGGTGCTGCCTTATAAGTCCAAGTCCAACACTATCAATCCCTGCAAACTCAAACAAAACAAAAAGGAGCAAAATATGAGCAACATTTTCAGTAAAAGCATAAAACTTCAAAAGGGAAAAAAAGAAGAAAAAAGAAAATTGATTGTGATGGTATTTCAACAAACATTCGGCCTATGAAAGTCAAAATACAGAATTTGAATTTAATATATGGAGCAGTATACTTAAGACATCAAGGCTAATTAATCGTCATTCAAATTAATGATCTTTCTTTCCCGCCAAAAGTATCAAACAGTGAATTAATTAAATCAAACAAGACAAACACGAACCGACTAACCTGGCAAGAAGAGAAGCAGAGGAGATTCGTGAGAGTGGGCACCACACTCCAAGGGAGAAAACCAGCGAGGCGGACCACCAGCACCACCGTCCGATCTGATCAGATCCTTAGCCTCCTCGAAATAATCCTTCAAGCTTTTTTTGCATCGTTCCTCCTCCTCTTCGAGATAAGCTCAGCGTTAAGCCTGCAGCAGTAGCAGCCTGTTTTCAGTATAATTACTATTTGATTATAAATCTGGAAAATGATATCAAAAGGGAAAGAGAAAAAAAGAAATCAAAGAAGACTGTTTACGTGTTTATGTTTTTCAGATTATGCCGTTATGGTTAGTGAAGAGACATAGTGGCAATCATACTTGTTAGAATGGATTGTGATAAGATCGTAAGTTGATCGATTAATAATCACAAAACAATAAAGTAAGATAAAAGGGGAGACAACAAATTTACGTGGTTCGGCTTAAAGCTTACGTCCACGGGATGAGGCCAGCAGACAAATTTTACTATAGTGAGAGAATATACAAAGAGTGTTTACAAAATTGGCTTTAGCCAATAAACACAATCTCGCAATTTCTCTTTTAACTTCTCTTTCACTTGATGATTCTTGATGTTACTTGATGATGGAATGCTTCACATTGGAATGTCTTTTATAGGCTCACAAAAGTTCCAAAGGACAAACATCAATGAATGCTCATCATTTTGTTCTCCAATTATACCAAAGTGAACTTTGTCTTCCACCATGGCCAAAAGAGTGAAGATGCTTTTGACCCACAAATTAAAGCCACAAATTATGTAAGAAGTGGACTCAACTTTGGACAACTTTTGGTCCACCACTAATTCAAGGCATAATTATTCAACAAATCTCCACCTTGACTTGAATTTGACAATAGTGAAAATAAAAGCTTCAACCTCTGCCAAACAACCCCGAAGGGTCTAATGCAAATGTTGTGCAACACCAACCAAGTCCATACAGTGTGCAAACTTGGTAATGGGAAGAGATTTTGTCAGCATATCAGCTGAATTATTCAGAGTGTCAATCTTTCTTATAATAACATCACCTTGAGCCACAATATCCCGAATAAAGTGATACTTCACATCAATGTGTTTAGTTCTCTCATGATGCATTTGATCCCTCGTCAAATGTATAGCACTTTGACTGTCACAATAAACTACAGTTTTATTTGTTTCCAAACTGAGTTCATTAAGTATACCTCTTAACCAAATGACTTCTTTGGTAGCTTCTGTAACAGCCATAAATTCTATCTCTGTAGTAGACAATGCAACTCTCGGCTGCAAGGTAGCTTTCCAACTGACTGCACAAGTCCCAATAGTAAACACATAACCTGTAATTGATCTTCTCCTGTCCAAATCACCTACAAAATCTGAATCAACATATCCAGCTAGATTTTCAGGAGTTTTACTGAATTCCAAACAAGCAGTAGAAGTACCCTTCAAATATCTCAAAATTCACTTGACAGCTTGCCAATGAGTTTTTCCTGGACAGGACAAATATCTGCTAACTACACTGACAACATGTGAGATATCTAGTCGAGTGCAAACCATTGCATACATAATACTTCCCACTGCACTAGAATAAGGAACTCTAGACATATACATTATCTCTTCTTCTGACTGTGGTGACACGGATGCTGATAATCTAAAGTGAGAAGCTAAAGGAGTACTCACAGGTTTAGCATCATGCATACCAAAACGTTTCAGGACTTTCTCAATATATTTTTGTTGTGACAGAAATAATCTACCTGCACCTCTGTCTCTGTTGATCTCCATTCCCAAAATTTTCTTTGTTGTACCTAGGTTTTTCATCTCAAATTCATCATTTAACTGAGATTTCAATCTATTAATTTCATATATGTTCTTTGCTGCAATCAACATATCATCAACATATAGCAACAAATATATGAAAGTACCATCATCAAGTCTTTGATAGTAGACACAATTATCATACTTGCATCTAGAAAATCCAATACTCAGCACAAAAGAGTCAAACCTTCGATACCACAGGCATGGAGACTGCTTAAGTCCATATAAGGATTTCTTTAGAAGACAAACATGATCTTCCTTGTCTTCAACTTCAAAACCTTATGGTTGCTGTATATAGATTTGTTCATCAAGATCACCATGAAGAAAGGCTATTTTCACATCAAGTTGCTCCAACTCCAAATTATGCATTGAAACTAAAGCAAGTAAGACGCGAATAGAAGTATGTCTAACAACTGGAGAGAAAACATCATTAAAATCAACTCCTTCCACCTAGCTGTAGCCTTTCGCTACTAATCGTGCCTTATACTTGGTGTCTTCAACACCTGTGACTCTTTCCTTCTTCTTAAATATCCATTTACACCCGATAATTTTCTTACCATTAGGTGGTTCGACCAATTTCCAGGTGTCATTTTTCTTTAGAGATTTCATCTCTTCATGCATCGCAACGAGCCATTTGTCTGAATCAGATGAACTGATGGCCTCAGAGTATGAGGTTGGATCGGTGACATCAATGGTTTCTGCAACATTTAATGCATAAGCCAACATATCTTCAAAACCATATCGTTGAGGTGGTTTTATCTGTCTCCTTTATCTTCCACCAGCTAGAGTGTGATGCTCAACTTCATGGTGTATCTCTTCACCTGGAGACGAACTTCCTGATTGAATAGGATTAGGATTTGCAGATGATGAGGTATCAACCTCAAGCTCCACCTTCTCTTGTGCATTTTTTTTTCCTGTAACACACTGAACAGACAATTCTTTTCTAGGGTGAAGCATAGTAGATTCATCAAAAGTAACATCTCAGCTAATCATAAACTTATGGGTATCAGGACACCATAAGCGAAAACCCTTAACACCTGAAGTATAACCAAGAAAAATGCATTTCTTCGCCTTAGGCTCCAATTTTTCTTCATTCACATGAGCATATGCAGGGCAACCAAATATTCTTAAGTTAGAGTAATCATGAGGGCTACCTGACTATACCTCTTCAGGTGTCTTAAGTTCAAGTGATCTGTGAGGAGAGCAGTTCACCAAATGACATGCCAAATTGACTGCTTCTACCCAAAATTCCTTGCCAAGACCTGCATTAGAAAGCATACATCGAGCTCTTTCTAACAGTGTTCGATTCATCCTCTCTGCGACACCATTCTGCTGTGGTGTCTTTCTCACCGTCCAATGTTTGACAATGCCTTCATCTTTACAGAATTGATTAAACTCTGAATCACAAAACTCAAGACCATTATCTGTTCTGAGTCTCTTGACTTACTTCCCGTTCTGCTTCTCCAATAAGATCTTTCATTGCTTGAAAATTTCAAATACCTCATTCTTGTGCCTGAGAAAATAGACCCAAGTCTTTTTAGAAAAATCATCAATAATCGTTAGCAAGCATCTGGCTCCTCCTTTGGAAATTTCACGAGAAGGCCCCCATAGATCAGAATGAATGTAATCAAGAGTATCTTTGGTTCTGTGAATTGCAGTGTTAAAGCTGACTCTTTTCTGCTTTCCAAAGACACAATGCTCACAAAAATCCAGCTTCCCAATCTTTCTTTCAGGAAAAAGACCTCTTTTACTGAGTACAGCTAATCCCTGCTCACTCATATGCCCTAGGTGCATATGCCATAACTTGGTAGAGTCTGAATCTGACATGGATGAGGAAACTGCTGCAGAACCTGTAACTGTTGAACCCAATAAGGTGTATAGACTGCCAGACTTCTTTCCTTTCATGAGAACAAGAGCACCATGAGAAATCTTTATGCTCCCAGACTCAATCACAGATTTGCAGCCATTGGCATCCGGAATGCCCAAAGAAATAAGATTTTTCTTCAAATCAGGTGCATGTCTGACATCAGTCAATGTCCTGACAACTCCATCATGCATCTTGATTTTTACTGTGCTTACACCAACAGTTTTGCAAATGGCATTATTGCCTATTAGCACAACTCCACCTTCAACAGAATCCTAGGTGGAGAACTAATCTCTGTTGGGGCACATATGATAAGAACATCCAGAATCAAGAATCCACTCGTCGTTGGATCTGGACTTGTTGGTTGCAAATAGAACATCATCACATTTTTCTTCTGCTACATCAGCATTAGTTGTTTCTTCCTTCTGCTTGCCCTTGTCATTTTGCCATTCATTCTTCTTTTTGTTCTGCAGCTTGTAGCATTCTGCTACGATGTGTCCCTTCTTCTTGCAATAATTACAAGTCAAATTTTTGTGCTTTCCTCTTGACTTTGATCTTTTTCTATTCTTGCCACCATCAAAGCCTCTGTTATTGGATCTGCCTCTTGCAACAAGACTAGAGCCCTGATCATCAGACTTACTAGACAAAAGTTCATTATCTAATTTCTCCTTACTCATAAGGGAAGATATTACATCATCAAAATTTAATTTTTCCCTACCATAAATTATAGTGTCTCTAAAATTTTTTGTATGAGAGTGGTAATGAACATAATAATAAGATAGTTTGATCTTCATAACCAATAATAACTTCAAGATTTTTCAAATCATTAATAATTGAGATAAACTCACTGATATGGGACTTGAGAAAGGAACCTTTCGTCATGTGGAGACCATAAAGGCGTTGCTTCAAAATCAACCTGTTGGCCAAGAATTTAGTCAAGTACAACTCCTCTAACTTGGCCCATAAGTCTGCAGAAGTCTTCTCTGACAGAACTTGTTGTAAGATATCATTTGAAAGACTCAGTTGGATTGCGGATAGAGTCTTGTCCTCCAGGTCATCCCAATCTTCATCACTCATACCGATAGGTATCTTGGCTTTCCCTAGTAGTGCTTTCTTCAAGTCATTCTGGGTTAGAATGGCTAACATACGAACTTGCCATAGACTGAAATTGTTGTTTCCATCAAACTTCTCAATATCAAACTTCATTGTTGACATCTCGATCGAACAAAATGATCATGAACAAAATTTCACTATTCATAAAATTTACTATTCACATAAATAGTAAACTCAAAGAAAAACAGATAGAATTTTATCACCTGTAAGCTCTGATACCGGTTTGTTAGAATGGATTGTGATAGGATCATAAGTTGATCGATTAATAACTACAAAACAATAAAGTAAGATAAAATGGGAGACAACAAATTTACGTGGTTCAGCTTAAAGCTTACATCCAAGGGCAAAGGCTAGCAGGCAAATTTCACTATAGTGAGAGAATATACAAAGAGTATTTACAAAATTGGCTTTAGCCAATACACATAATCTCACAATTTCTCTCTTAACTTCTCTTTCACTTGATGATTCTTGATGTTACTTGATGATGGAATGCTTCACATTGGAATGCCTTTTATAGGCTCACAAAAGTTCAAAGACAAACATCAATGAATGCTCATCATTTTGTTCTCCAATTATACCAAAGTGAACTTTGTCTTCCACTTTGTCTTCTACCATGGCCAAAAGAGAGAAGGTGCTTTTGACCCACAAATTAAAGCCACAAATTATGCAAGAAGTGGACTCAACTTTAGACAACTTTTGGTCCACCACTAATTCAAGGCATAATTATTCAACAATACTGATCTTGAAAATCAAGAAGGTCTCGTGAGTTCAACGGCATACACCATACATAAACGGCTAAAACTGTCCCGTTGTTTTGTAACAACTTGCTGTTTGATTTTTACGCATGTTAACTGCGCGCAGTCTCTTAACAAGAAAAACATTGTCTCGAAAACAAAAATTTCAAAATCGTCCATTTATGCAACGTGCATCATTCTTATGCATTTGGTGTAGGGATGCAATTTGGACGAGGCATCTCGACTTGAACTTAAACAAATTAGTGTTGAGAATTTTTTTTAAAGATTGAATTGGATTAAGTTTGGTAAATCTCAACCATGCTCTTCAATATCTTAGGGCTTTTGTAGGTCTTCTTCCTCAATGAGACACAAGATAACAATTTAGTCACAATTTTTTTCATTGAACTTTAACAACCTTAGTTATGCCTTTTTTTTAGTTATTAATTGAAACAATGTTATATATATATATATATATATATATATATATATATATATATATATATATATATATATATACATATGTAAAATTCATAATATCACTACTGATATATAAATTGAACAAATATCTCAAATAAAAATAATGTAAATAATAAATCAAATATATAAAAATTTAACTAAAAAATAACACTTAGTAGTATATGATTTGACTCATATTTCATAACAATTTAGAACTTTTTAGATTTTGTAAGAAAAAACTAGAATTTAAATTGTAAGGTAAAATTTATAAAAACATGTGGATTATTTATCTTTCAAATTAACATGAATGTACGTCAGATGATAGGTCATGATTAGTAATTTCAGAGAAAAATACAAAAACACCCTTATAATTTGATGTAAACAACAAGTATACCGTTTTTTAAAATAAAAAATATACTAACACACCTTTAAACTCCGACTATAGATAGTACAAATTGATCAAAAGATCTTATAAAGATCACGTGAAGGGAGGAAATTTAGTCTGTTAATTGACATGTAATCATTATGAGACTTTTATGACCAATTTGGACTAACCATGATCAAAGTTTAGGAGTATATAATATTTTTAATATAAAAGGATGCAATTATAGTTTACACTAAATTATACAAGTCTCGTTGTAATTTTCTCTTAATTTCATTATTGTAAAAGTGATGTAGGAGAAAATTCCATCTCCAGTGACATGGTGGCTCGTGTCATTCTCTAGAGCAAACTGATAGTCTTTTGAAAACACTACAAGATAGCCAATCTGCTCTCGACATGCGTTGAGGGACATAATGATAATTTCGCACCAAGAGAAAGATCCGATGTTGTTCCACTACTCCACCTTTTGGATAACTCTAACTTTTGGATAAACCCGTAAGGACTTAGATAACTCCAAAAGAATGCTATTCCTATCTCAACACTACAATTGTTCTCCTAATCGGACTCTACTCCGATACACTATAAAAATGGGTCTTCATAAATAAAAAAGTACACACACTCTTCCAAAAACAGCTCCTGATTTTATATAATTCCTTTAGTCTCTCCAGAAAAAAGCTCTATACTAACTTAGGCATCGGAGATTCCTCTGGAGGCACAGTCCCTCCGTGACTTTAGGTTTCTGCCTCGTTTTGTGTGCGTAGGTCCCGTTCTGTGATGGCTCATATTATGATAGATTTTCGGTATCAATATATTAGCACTAGAAAAAGTGCCTTCTTTTTTGAAGGATTAAGAACTTGCTTGTTATCATGCCGCCTAAAAGCACTACCGGAGCTAGTTTAGTCACCACACGAGCATCTATCTGCCAACAATCAGCTAATCCACAACTCCCTCCTATCTTAGAGCGTACTAGTTCTGAGTGCAACAACGAACCATCACACAGAAGGATTGGGCATGATCTTCACCCAAATCCGATGGAACCCAGATACCAAGAGAATCCAAGAGCCTTTCCTGTTCTACATCCCATTATCCCTCATATTCATGAGCAGTTCCAGGAGCTCACTCGACTTATCACTAACCTTGTCGCTAAGGTAAAAATGAGAGATTGTCACCCCACACGTCCTCCTTTCTCATAACAGAGTTCCCACCAGAAGACATCACCAAGATGTAATAAATCTGTTGGAGGTCAGTCCTCAACTAGATCATCCCCGCGTGCCAAAGTAAGGTCTTGGAACTATTCTATCTCTAGGTTTTCTTCTAGAGTCAAATCTTGAGGTTTCTCAACCTCCAAAAACCACACTGACCTGAACAAGAGATTGGAGGACATGGACCAAAGGAAAAACGAATCTTTTAAGGCAAGGAACACCAACATCCTCGATGACCTTAGTTCAAAAGATCCATATTTCACTCAGGAAATCCTTGAAGCCCCTTTCCCTTAAGACTTTCAGATACCGGTTATCAAGGCTTACGATGGAACCATAGATCTCGTAGATCATCTTTAGCATTACAAGATAATCATGATGCTGCATCGCCATCCTGATGTCATTATGTGCAGGGCTTTCCCTCTGACCTTGGAAAAGGCTGCTAACACTTGGTACAATCACCTTAAACCTAGCTGTATCGACTCTTTCAAAGAGCTAAGCCGCACTTTCGCGTCTCATTTCCTGAGTAGCAAGAGGCCTAAAAAAACCTCTTAAAGCCTCTTTAACATCATCCAAAGAAAAGGAGAAAAGCTCCAAAAATACATCTCCCGGTTCAACGTGGCTGCCTAGAAAATTCTTGATCTTGACCTTGTTGTCTAGACCTTAGTTTTTTAGAATGGGCTCAAGTTGGGAACTTTTAGCTTCAAATTGACCAAGCACCATTCCTAGGATATGAATGACATACTCACTTGGGCCAAATAGCATATGATCGCAGAAGAAGACCAGGTGTTCAGAAGGGAAAGAGAGGGTGGAATGGAAAAGAGAAAAAAATGATCTTAATGAGCCCAAGGAAAGCTCCATCAAAAAATCATGCCCAAAAGTGAGTGCAAAAGTTCCCCTTAACTTCAAGAACTTCACTCCAATAAGTGCCTCTAAGAAAAACATACTCTTGAGTATCCATGATCGAGACCTCTTTCGTTGGCCTCTAATATCTCTCTACCCAAGTCAAACCCGATCTAAGTGGTGTCGCTTCCATAAGGATCACAATCATGACACCGAGGAATGCCACGCCCTTAAATAGCAGATTGAATCCCTCATTCAAAGGGGGTACTTAAGGAAATACATCAAATCTTACCAAGTTCAGGATTACGAGGATTATTCCCAGTGTCCGTCTCGACGAGCTTTAGAGAGGTCATATTGAGGACGTTAGAGTCCAAAGAAGAGCCCTAGGGCGAGTTCTAAAAAGCCTATTCGAGAAGAAAAATGCCATCAGAATAATCAATGACACCCTCATGCTGTCACTAGCACCATTAAAACCATTTTTGAAGGACCGATTGCAGGGGTCTAGTCTACTCATAGGAGGAAAGCTTACCACCGGTCAATGGCATTGATTAGTGGACCCCACTAAATGATCAAAACAAACCAGGTAATATCTTTTACAGATGAGGATATAGAGGGAATACAGACATCGCATGATGATGCCGTGGTTATTTTTCTTATCATCGCTAACTACAACATCGAGCGAGTCCTGTGGACAACGGAAGCTCAGCAGACATCTTTTTCTTTAAAGTCTTCCAACATATGAAGTTGAGGAAGAACTAGCTCAAGCCAGTATCATCTTTTTTGTATGGCTTTTTGGGGACACCGGTGTTTACTGAATGGAGCATAGTTCTTCCAGTCACTACAGGGACTCCACCACGAGTCACTACTATCCAGACCACATTCTTGGTAGTAAAACATTTATTATTGTACAATGTGATACTCGTAAGAATAACCTTTAATGAGATTAAGGCAATAGTCTCTACGTACCACTTGAAGGTTAAATTCCCTACCGACGAAGGTGTGGGAGAGGTTCGAGGAAACAGCAAACTTCTCAGTCTTGCTACTTGAATTCTACTAAAAGTCAAAGGAAAGTTGAAGCTTTGTCTTTAGAAATAGAAAACTTGAGAGATGAACTTGAAACTCCATGAGGGTAGCCAAAAGAAGAACTCATCTCAATTCCTCTAAACGAATTAGATTCAAATACTGTATTAGTCGGATCTGGTCTCACTGAAGATCTTGAAGATTCCTTAATTTCCTTTCTGCGAAAAAACCAAGATCTCTTTGCCTGGATGACCTCCTATATACTTGGGATTGATATCTCAATTACTGTCCATCAGCTAAATCTGAACCCGAATCATCGGCCTATAGTCCAAAAGAAGAGGATGTTTAACCCAGAGCGATAAAGGGCCATTAAAGAAGAAGTAGACAAGCTCTTAGCGGCTGATTTCATTGAAGAAATCGATTACTTGGAGTGGATCTGATGTGGTAATGGTTAAGAAGGCTAATGGTAAATGGAGGATTTGCATCGAATTTACGGATCTTAATAAAGCTTGTCTGAATGACAGTTTTCCTTTACCTTGAATCGACCAATTGGTTGATGCCACCTCTAGGCATGAACTGCTTAATTTTATGGACACGTACTCCAGGTACAATCAAATTTTAATGCACAAGTTTGACCAACCCAAGACTGCCTTTATCACTAATCAAGGCTTGTATTGTTACAAGGTAGTGCCATTTGGGCTCAAGAATGCAAGGGCTACTTACCAAAGGCTGGTCAAGAAAATCATCAGGGGGCAGATCAGGAGAAATATGGAGGTTTATGTGGATGACATGCTAGTTAAAAGCATCAGTGCTAGCAATCACGAGTCTGATCTGAATGAAGCATTTGGGATACTCTGCTGCCACCAAATGGGTTTTTGGAGCCACCACTAAGAAGTTTCTGGGCTTTATGGTAATGCAGCGGGGAATAGAAGCTAACCCCAAAAAAAATAAAGGCGATCATGAATATAACCTTTCCTCGGAATGCCAAAGAAGTGTAAAGATTAACTAGACGAGTAGCTACGCTCAACCATTTTATGTTTAAGTCTGTTGAAATGTGCCTGCCTTTCTTCAAATCAATTAGGAAAGCTAAAGGTTTCACTTAGGATGAAGAATATCAGAGAGCACTTGAAAAGCTAAAGGAATACTTGAGCTAACCACCTCTTCTACCTAAACCCATCACAAGAGATGAACTTTTTCTCTACATATCAGCGGGTCAAGATGTGGTAGCTTCGGTCTTAATCCGAGAAGACATTATGATACAAAATCTCATTTATTATATTAGTCGGATTCTACACGATGCTAAAACAAGGTATCTTCTAATTAAAAAAAAATAGTCTATATTCTCCTGATCACGGCCAGGAAGCTCCTACCGTATTTTCAAGCTCACACTATAGTCCTCCTCATTGATCAGCCTCTGCGAACAGTTCTCCACAAACCAAAAATTTTTGGAAGGTTGGTCAGGTGATCCATCAAGTTGGGCGAATTTGATATTCGATACAAGCCCCGTACATCTATCAAAGCACATGCCCTAGTAGATTTTATAACCTAGACAACTTTCCTCGGTAGCTCGATCGAAGTCGAAGCACCTAAGAAAACCGAGCTGATACCAAATTGGACACTATGTGGATGGTTCGTCTAACAACAATGGCTCTGAGGCGGGCCTCATCCTTAGTAGCCCTGAAGGGTTCACAATTGAGTATGCCTTAAGGTTTGGGTTCAAAGCCTTAAACAACAAGGCTGAATACGAGGCATTGCTTGCTGGGATAAAACTTGCCAAAACACTAGCCGCTGAGGCTTTAGAAGCTTACAATGACTAACAACTGGTGGTGAACCAAATGACCAATGAGTTTGAAGCCAAAGGTATAAAAATCGTAAGATATCTAGAAAAATCCTGCGAACTCGCAGCAACCTTCCAAAGGTTCCGAATAGCCCAAGTGCCTCGGGTGGAGAACACGAAAGCAGATGCCTTAGCTTGGTTTGCCTCCTCCAGACATTCTGATTTCACTCAGGCAGTCTACCTTGAAACCCTCCCAACTACAAGCCTTGATGAAGTACCAGTTATGCCACTTCCTAGGAAGCAAACTTGGATAGATCCAATCCTCAGGTACTGAACGGATGGCACACTCCTAGATCAGAAGAGCTAGGCTAAAAAGCTCATTTCTCGTGCCTCAAGATATGCTGTAATCGATGGACAACTACATAAAAAAAAGGTCTTATCACTCTTTATTTAAAATTTCTAGGTACTACCGATGCTGATTACCCCTTCAAGGAAGTATACCAAGAGATATGTGGTAATCACCTCGGAGGTCGAGCTTTAGCGTTTAAAATACTCCGTCATGGTTACTATTTGCCCTAGATGAGTTGCGATACTACCGAGATGGTAAAAAAATGCAGAACTTGTTAAGAACATACTTTCATACCCCAGCGACCGACCAATCTCGTAATATCAATCGCTAGTCCTCTTCTCTTTGCTATGTGGGGAATGGATATCCTTGGCCCATTTTGAGAAACACAGGGGCAAAACAATCATTTGATAGTAACCATATATTATTTTACCAAATGGGTGGAAACTGAACCTTTTGCCAGTATTTTTGACAATCAGACCTGAGGGTTCATCTAGAAGTCAATTGTCTGTAGATTCAGTATCCCTAGAATATTGGTCATCGACAATGGTACGCAGTTTGACAGCACCCGGTTCAAATTTTTCTACCAAGACCTCCAGATTGAACAAAGGTTTTCCTCGATAGGCTATCCCCAAAACAACAGAAAAGCCGAAGTAACAAACAGAACTCTCCTGTAGGGCATCAAGAAAACACTTGAAGATGCTGATCAATAGTGGGTCAATCACCTCCCAAATGTACTTTGGGTCTATCGGACTACCATCTGAATGCCCACTAGAGAGACCCCATTTTTCTTAGCTTACATATTCGAGGCTATAATACCCCTCGAGATAGGAACACCATCTTTACGAATACAGAACTACAACGAAGAGGCACTCAAGATGAATGTTGACTTGATCGATGAGGCTAGAGACAAAGCTCAAATCAAGCTTGCCACCTACCACCAGAGGGTATCAAGATATTATAACTCCCGAGTCAATGAGAGAACTTTTAGATTGCATGACTCAGTTTTGAGAAAGAACAAGGTATCTCACCCTCGAAAGACAAAGAAACTCCTCCCAAATTGAGAAGGTCCCTAGTGCATCAAGAGAGTTTGCCGAGCTGGCACGTTCGAACTTGAAGACTCGGACGGTAAACCGTTGCCACATACTTGGAATGCAGATAACCTCCGCAATTTTTGCCAGGAGAACCTCTCCAAAAACTCCTTAGCTATTGCCAGTTTTGTTTCGCCAATCTTGTTTTACCAATTTTATTTCACTAATTTTGTTTTCGCCAAGTATTAATGTAATACTTAGATATTCATAATAGAGCAACAATCCATTTTTCACCAAGTTTTTTAGTTTCTCCTATGCCAAGGGGGAGGCCCAAGGCCCTTCTTTTTCGAATGCTTACTTCGATCAGAGTATGGATAAATGGAATGAAAAACAAAGGACATTAGATAAATGAAATGGAAAACAAGGGGCAACCTTCATTAACTTAGAAACTTTTCACAAAAAGGCACTAATGGCCAAAGTTACCAAAAAAAAAAACACAAAAGTCCTAATCTACATCTATTTCCTCCTCCTTAGCAGCAAGGGCTTGGTCCTTGCTCTCATCCAGAGGGGATCTCCACCATGGAGAAATCCTAGTTCGGATAGGCAGCCAAAGCTTGCTGCTTGGCTTCCTCGCAGCACTTAAGGTAGAAGTCACCGGTTGCAACCTCCATAACTGACTTAAATTCTTGGGACTTTTTAAAGTTGGTCAGGGCCTTCTCCGTAGCCTCTTTCTAGCTTTTCCATCTCCGCCTCAACTACATCCTACTCTGATTAGGCCTCCTCTAGGATTTCTATCAGCAGAGTCTTCCCCCTTTCTAAATGACTAGCCTCTACCACGTGTTTTTCGAGAGACTCCCGCAAAGTCTAGATAAAGCTGTGGAAATCCCCCAACTTCTTAGCCAAGTCAAGACACCGGCGGTAAAGGACGCTTGAAAGTATATTTGACTAAAAAATAAAACAAGTTAAAACTCTTTGGAGGTAAACAGAAATATCCAGACAAAAGTTTGAAGGACCACGACCATGGAGAAATCTTGGTTCGGATAGGCAGTCAAAGCTTGTTGCTTGGCTTCCTCGAAGCACTTAAGACAGAAGACACCGACCGTAACCTCCACAGCTGACTTAGATTCTTGGGACTCTTTAAAGTTGGTCATAGCCTTCTCTGTAGCCTCTTTCTTAGCCTGGAGCTTCTCCGTCTCCGCCTCAGCTACATCCTGCTCTGACCAAGACTTCTCTAGGTCTTCTATCAGCAGAGTCTTCCCCCTCTCTAAATGACCAGCATCCACCATGTGCTTTTCGAGAGACTCCCACAAAGTCTAGATAAAGTTTTGGAAATCCCTTAACTTCTTATCCAAGTCAAGACACCGACAGTAAAGGACACCTGAAATTATGCTTAACTGAAAAATAAAACAAGTTAAAACTCTTTGGAGTTAAACAGAAATATCATGACAAAAGTTTAAAGGACCATGGGATATCTGAGAGGCTAGACCCTCAACCATCACTGCAAGGCTCTCCACGGGTTCCTGGGTCAGTCTGGCCATGTCCTTTGGAAGAATTCCCCGAATCAAGTGCTCTCAAGCAACATTAGCACTTCCAAAGCATGAATCTTCGACTTTCACATACCAGTCGGGCCTAAAGAATTGGGAGGCTAAGCTTGAATGGGTGCGGCAACCCTCACAGGAGGAAGAGAAGAAGTGGTAGCAGTATCATCCTTAACCATGATAGGAGTATGAGGAAGAGTGTAAGAACCTCCCACCTTGGCCTTCTTTGCAGAAGCTTGATTAGCCAATGCTTGGGCCTCCTCATCCAACTTTCTCTTTTGGGACATTTTTGTTGCCTTTCGAGCGACCCTTGGAGCATCCATAGCTGCAAAAAAGGGCAAGATATAAATACAAAAGAAATAAATGGAAAATAAATGCAAGGGAAATAGCTCAGACCTATCTACTCGTTTGGACCCTCAAGACAAAGTCCGAGCTTGGCCAACCAAGGCATTATGGTATAAGAGTTCAACGGCTATCTTCCCACTAATCATATCCCGCAAGATGTCCATCTCCTTCCTCATAAGGTTAGGTTTCTTATTTGACCTAACCAAATCCAAATCCGACTTCTTGGGTAGGTTGAAGCCCTTATCACTCTGAACGAAGAAGAAACTCTTTTTCCATTGCTTAATGCATGAGGGTGTCTTCTCCAATAACCCTCCCTGTTGGTCTAGAACTCAGCACCACCCATCCGCTCTCCTTATGTTTACTAATCAGAAAGTTTGATACTGACATAAATGAACGCCATGAGAAAACGTATAGAATTTGGTACGAACTGACACAGAGCAATGCCATAATGCCTAAGCATAGTATAAACAAAGGGGTGAATAGGAAACCTAAGCCCAACCTTCGGGTGATAAAGATAGACACATAACTCCCCCTCATTCAGACCATCACAAACACGATGCCCAATCCCAGTATTCCTAAGTTTGAACTCCTTAGGGATTTTATATGTAATTTTTATCTCCTCGAGCTCGTCCCTCAACTTGTTAGGGGCAAGGTTTGCTGTAAAAACTTTTGTTTGGCCTTCATCCTCTCTCATCTCCTCTCAAAGCACGCACAAGGCGTGGTTGCCCTCTGAAGATGAAGAAGATGACTCACCCCCTCATAGAGAACCATAGCACGAGTGTCTCCTAAGGAATTATTTACCTCGATTTCTAGACCATGGCTACTACCATGATTCTTATTACCATTACTTTTCTATCATCTCCACTACCTCTAGTATCATCCCTAATACTTTTGCTACCACTATCACTATCACTACAACTATTACTATCGCTACCACTATCTTTATTATGGTAAACATCGAAAGAAGACATGAGTAGAGAAAGAGGGGACTTATCGATCAAGAACCCCGAGAAGTTTAGGTACGTCGAGGCTCTGAGCTCTCATGAAAATAGAAACTTCGAGGCTTCCAAACTCTCACTACTCCAAGCTTCCAAACTCTAAGGGCTCTCAAAATTCAAGGGCTCTCAAAATCCGAGGGCTCTGAAAATCCGAAGGCTTTCAAATTCTTTTGATAAAGCTATGAATGAAGCAAAAAACAAATAAAAAACTTTTCCTTTATAAGGAGCTCCTCACAAAAAGAACGAGGAGGCGTAATTACCTCAACCGTATTCTCAAACATCTGTACTCTCAAACTCCGTATTCTCAAAGCAACTGTTTCTCAAAAACCGTATTCTCGAACATCGAAAGATATCGTTTTTTCAAGAGCCCTAGGGTACACACTGCCATTTTCTCAGCATTTAAGAGGACAGCTCGAGGCATCCTCATTTAATGTCCAAGTGATGGGCTAGGAAAGCCAAAGCCAGATACGAAGGTCAAGCCCTAAAGCTTAGCATTTTAGGCCCAAAGTTTAACATCTTTGGCCTAAACAAAACCCTGGCCCACTACAACAAAGCCCACAAAAAACTAGAAGGGGCAGAAGGCCTTATGAAAGTCATTATGGATGTTCAAAATAACCAATTCATTTCCCCTCGAAAGCAGCCCGCATTTACCAAAACTCTAAGCAATAAGAGTTCATATCTTTCTCTTTGGACTTTTCCAAGAAACTCCGAGCAGTTGGAGTTCATATCTTTCTCCTCAGTCTCTTCCAAGAAACTCTGAGTAGTGGGATTTCATGTCTTTCTCCTCGAACTTCTCCAAGAAACTCTAAGCAGTCGGAGTTCATGTCTTCCTCCTCTGACTTCTCCAAGAAACTCTAAGTAGTTGGAGGTCATGTCCAACTCCTTAAACTTTTCCAAGAAACTCTGAGTAGTGGGATTTTATATCTTTCTCCTTGAACTTCTCCAAGAAACTCCGAGTAGTGGGAGTTCATATCTTTCTCCTCAAACTTCTTAAAAAAACTCCAAGCAGTTGGAGTTCATGTCTTTCTCCTCGGACTCTTCCAAGAAACTCCGAGCATTGGGAGTTCATGTCTTTTTCCTCGGACTTCCCCATGAAATTCTGAGCAGTTAGAGTTCATGTCTTCCTCCTCGAACTTCTCCAAGAAACTCCTGGCAGTTGGAGTTCATTTCTTTCTCCTTTGACTTTGGCACGCCAAAAAACAAATGTATAAATTAATTCCTTGCTCTAAAAATTATCGTATGAAATATGGTGGAAAGCAAAAGTCATTTCTCACATAGGATTATAAATTAATTCAATTAAACACTTAATTGTTAAAAGAAAAAATATAAATAATTTTTAAAGTAAATTAAATTCAAAACAACCTAATAAACTAATTGAGATGTTTTTTTAAATGATTAACTAAAAATTATGAATAATGAAAGACAACTAAAATATGATTCAAAATTGAATAAACTTTGTAACAATAATAAGAAAACTGGTCAAATGATCATTTTCCATCGCTAAACATGAAATAATGAATCAATATCAGAGTTATCCCCAAATTCTTAATAAAATTATCAAACGTAGATAATAATAAGCTCTATTATCCCAATATTTCCTTAGTTTGTCGTTAAGTAAAATAAGTTCTTTACTTAATCTCTATCTATTAAATAACCAAGAATAAGCTCTTTAAATTTAATTTACTAGAAGCATTAGGTTAAGAAAGATAGGTTGGTCCAAGAAACAAACACATAAGCTCGGTTCATTTATCTTGAGTTATGTTCCATATAATAATCACAAGAAAATATCCCATCATCAGTTATTACTAATTGTTACCATTGATTAGAAATTCAAGACAATTACGGATCAAGATTCCTAACCTAACAATAGATAATTACCCTATTTCAATTGGTTGGCCACCCTGAATTAAATAAAATAATAATCATAAACAATTCTTATGGAAGAACATAAACAATTTTACTAGAAATATGGATAATAATCTCTGAATATTCAATCACAAAATCATGTCTAGGGCTTTGAAATCACCCTTAATCAAAAATAAAATTAGCTAGACATAATTCTAAAATTAAAAACAAAATAAATATTCAAAGACATAAAAAAATGGGAAGAATGAAGAATGAAAGTGAACAACAGTAATCTTAAAGAGTCTTCTATGTAGATGAATCTCTTTAATCACTAATAATAGTTATTTTTTCCCAATTTTCTCTTCTCTTTTTTTTTTTGTCTAAGAAAAATCTGTTGTCTTTTTCTACCAGGCAAAGGCAGCTGGTCTTACATAGGCACACTTCTAGAAAAGAAAATGAAAGTTCAATAATACTACTCCTTCTAGGAAAAGGAAAGACACTGAAATGGAAAACACTTCTACTACTAGAAAACATGAAATAGAAAAGTAACTAAAAGGAAATATAACACAAAATAGGAAAAAGTGCAGCCTAAGAAAAGTAAAAATATTGAAATGGGAGATACTTCTACTACTAGGAAAACATGAAATAGAAAAGTAACTAAAAGGAAATATGACACAAAATAGGAAAAAGTATAGTCGTCTTCGAATTCAGTTATTTTCCTTTGATAAAATGACGTCATCTCTCTCATTCTAACTCCGATTTTCAAACTGTTTGATCCCAGACGTTCCGAATCTTCTTGCCAATATTATTTTTTCATCCAAATATTATTTTTAAGCACCTGTGACCTAAAAATACACCAAAAATACTCGTGATTCCGAAAAACACATTTTTAAGACAATTAAGTAAAAATGCAAGATTTGAACCTAATTTCCCACAAATAATACCGATAAATCACTAAGTATTAGTGTGTACTCATCAGACTTCTCCATGAAAATCTGAGCAGTTGGAGTTCATGTCCAACTCCTCGAACTTCTCTAAGAAACTCTGAGTAGTGGAAGTTCATATTTTTCTCCTCAAACTTCTCCAAGAAACTCCGAGTAGTGGGAGTTCATGTCTTTCTCCTCGAACTCCTCCAAGAAACTCCGAGCAGTTGGAGTTCATGTCCAACTTCTCGGACTTTTCCAAGAAACTCCAAGTTGTGGGAGTTCATATCTTTCTCCTCGGACTTCTCCAAGAAACTCCAAGCAGTTAGAGTCCATGTCAACTCCTCAAACTCCTTCAACAAACTCCGAGTAGTTTCGACTAAGTGTCAAATCCTCGAACTCAATCACCAAACTCCAAGCAGTTTTGATTGAGTGTCACTCCTCGGACTCAATTTCCAAACTCCGATCAGTTTTGACTGAATGTCAACTCCAAGTAGTTATGATCGAGTGTTAACCCCTCGGAATCGATTGATAGACTCCGAGAAGTTTTTTTAACTCCTCGGATGTACTTAGTAAACTCCAAGGATGACTAGCCTAGCGAGCCTCCTCATAGTCTCCTCTCAAACAGATCCAAGCCACCATTCGAAGTTGCACGATATACCCAATACTACCTACATCCTCAAGTACATAAATGCACTTAATGAAGTGAGGGGCATCTAATGTAGAGGAAAACTCCCTCTCCAGTGACATGGTGACACGTATCATTCTCCAGAGCAAACTAATAGTCTTTTGAAAACACTACAAGATAGCCAATCTACTCCCGAAACATGGTGAGGGACATAATGGTAATTTTGTACCAAGAGAAAGACCCAATGATGTTCTGCTACTCCAACTTTTGGATAAACTCGTATGGACTTTAATAACTCCAAAAGAATTCTACTCTTATCTCAACACTACAATTATTCTCCTAATCAAACTCTATTCCAGTACACTATAAAAAAGGGTCTTCATAAATCAAAAGGTACACACAATATTCTAGATACAACTCCTAATTTTATACATTTCCTTTAGTCTCTCCAGAAAGAAAGAAAAAAAAACTCATATACTAACTTAAGCATCAGAAAGTTCTCCGGAAGCACACCCCCCTACTGCCCTACGTGACATTAGTTGTTAAAATCTTCCTCATTAATTTTTTTTTCTAAATGTTGAAGTTTTCCCAGTTTGAAATTATCAACAAAAAAAAATCGAATCAACCCATTAATATTGTTTGAGAAGAATTGGTTTGGATATTCAATTCCTGTTACTTCCCTTTGTTAAGTCTATTTACAGTTGAAAGATTCATTTTGAGTTAAATAGGATGATTTAGATGAAATGTAGATGCAATAAGTAAAAGAAGTTTATATAGTTGCTGAAAGAGAAAGGCAAGATGAAGTGTCGGTTGCTTCAGGCCGTAATGGTCTTGGTTGTTTGAAGGGTTTATTTTTAGTAGAAGTTGAAAAACTACAAAATGTTTTTGTTTTAATAAATATATATTATAAACATTTTTAATTAATAACTATTAAATCCTTGACTGAACCCTCTAAACTACCAAGCATTCAAAATGGTGTCACCTTGCAAAAAGACAAATTAATAAATGGGTGCAATGAACATCAAAATCAGAGCAATTAACAAAAGTAAAATAAGAAGAAGTTCAGGTATTTTGGGCATATTTTCTTAAATTTTAAGGTGTATGATTTTTATATTTTGTGTATAAAAAAAAAAAAATTATTTAATTAAATAATTATATAATGATCACAAAAAAAAATAAGAGAATGCCATAAACATGACGAGTGGTGATAGGCAGAGACAAAAAATGAAAACTTTCGCTCATTTGATTAGACAAAAATTATTTACTACAAATCATTGCTTATACAATGAATCAGGCAGGAAAAGGCAGAAGAAGCAACTGCAATTTTTTTTAACTTGCAAAAGTCAAGCAAAAATAATTGTGCTGCATTAATTCAACGATCACAGCTATTCAGCTATTCAACCACGGGCTCAACACTCTCCCCTACGATGGTTGAATAGTTGCTCAATTTATGGCAGCACAATTATGTTTGCTGATTTTTTGACTTTTGCACACCGACTGCTAAGTAAAAAAGAAAGCCAATTGGTAGTACAAATGATTGTTGGAACGCAGTCGGAATGTCCGATTTGGCTTTCATAATTTACTTTTCATGTTGAATGATTGTGATTGCGAAGTTTTCAGATCGCAGAATGTTTACAGATAACTTAATAAATCGTCCACATGAATAGAGGTGGAATTCAACATAGCATTCTAATTAGTTCAAGAAATTTGATTCAAAATTCAATTAAATTGAATTTAAATTTAAGTTTAGATTATAATTTTGATTCGATAGAGTATAATGTCAAAGAATCAGTTTTATTTAATTAATAAATTAAATAAATATTATATATTATTTATTTTATACATTTAATATATATTATAAAAAAACATAATTATTTATTTTATTTTGAAAAATATATATTTATTATTTTATTTTAAAAAGTTCGACTTCAGCTTAGATTTTGCCTTACAAGTTGAGCTCAAATTCAATTTTCTTAATTCGAGTTCGGTTTGAATAAATTTTTTACCCACGAGTCGAGTTCGAGCTCCCCTCAGCTTGAACTCGGCTCGACTCAACACCGCCCTTAGACATGAGCTTAAATCCATGACGATGTATTCATCAAGTGTAAAAATTATCCATCAATCCGATAAATATCATTTTAAAATTTTATTTATTGTTTTTTACAATTAAAAATTATATAAATAAACAACGTTTGAAACATCTTTTACTATAAAATTCATAAATTGTTTACCAAAATTGTATTAATACAAGTTTTCTCTCCAATTTTGTATTACAACTTGAAATAACAATTTTGTTAAGAAAACGAGTTCCAATGAGAATTGAAGCTTCTTTTTCTTTTTTGATGGGCAATGAGAATGGAAGTTAGCATGACATAGATCGGAAATCAATTAATTGTTTAAGTAAAATGGTAAGCTTTTTTAATCAAGAATGAGACATCATATCTAACATTTAATTTAATGTTTTTTAAAAAGAAATACAATTTAGTTTTGAAAATTACATTTGTTTTTATGTTAAATTGAGATTATAAAAATGACAACTCCTTTAAAAAAAAATTAAAAATGACAAGTGAAGAAAAAAGTAAATTAAAAAAGAAAAATTTTAACTACAAAATTAAAGAGGTAAATCGTTATAGACGAAGAAAGACTAATTAATAAAAGATTTTGTATTATGAAAACTTGTAAAGAGAATATATAATAATAATTGTATTTCAAAAGTCTAATTGAGTATCTAATTTAAATTAACATCACGATCATCTCTATTTAAAAATTAAAATGAATTTAAGTTTAATTAAGGGTATTATTGTAAGTTTTAAAAACCAAAAAAATAAACTGAGTGTCCATAACCATTTATAGAGTATCAATATCACTGTTTTTTTTATTTTTCCCATAATTTATGGTTCGAATTTAATAAATTTTCTCTTTACTACATTAATTTTAACATTTAATTATTCAAATGTTGCAATATAATTGCTCAATGAGTCTTAATTCAAGCAAAAACCTTTTTTTTTTCTTTAAATTTTTTATAAAAAAAATTATAAAATGAACAAATAATAAATTGTCGTCACTCATATGGAAATATGACTCTACACAGATCCAAACTTTGACTCTTTTAGGTACCAAATGTAATTAACCCAACAAAGAAATAAACGGCCAGCAAGATTTTCTCGTCTTTCGGGTCTTGCCTCTTTCCTTTTTTCCTCCCTCTTACGTGCCTATTAATTAGCGTATCTTATCAGGAGAATCTCCTGCTTGGTTGCTATTGCTTCTTCGTCGTTTAAGCCCCCAGTTTTTGCCCTCCAAAAGTTGTTTCCTGCTAATAAATATTTTCCTTGGCAGATAACAATCTCTAAATGGCATTTGAGCAAGTTAATGGTAAAAGCACATTTATGCTCCAAGTCAAATCTCTTGGCCCCCTACAGAGAAGCATCTTCATGGCTCAAATCTTGCTCAGAGTTTTAGCGATTGCTTTTACATTGGCTGCAATCTCTGTGATGGTCACCAGCTCCCAAACTATCGTTCTATTTGGGTTCAACTTAAGCGCCCACTACAGCGACTCCTCTTCACTCAAGTAAACACTGGTTTTCGCTTTATCAACAAACCAATTTCAATTCCCTTCATTTATATTTTAGATGGCTAAAGATAGGACCTTTTTTATAATAAATACTTTTTTTTTTAATTTCTGGGTTCTGTTGCAGGTTCTTGCTTGGTGCAGATGCTGTAGTATGTGGGTTCTCTGTATTGTCACTGATCTTTGTTTGCCTTTTAAGCCGTTCAGGATCACATGTCAAGGATTATTTTCTTCTATTTTTGCATGATGTGGTAAGAAAATTGTGTTTATTTCTACATTTGTATGAAATAGAATCTGAAAATAAAGATGCTAGCTATTTGTTTGTTTATATGTCATTACCAACACAAGCCTGATGTTATGGCCCTTACATGGTTCATCTCATACACTTCAAATCGATTCTTATATTGGAATAGACCCTCATTGTGTAATACTCTTGTCACTTTGGATTAGTAAAAGCTTCTTTTCCCCTTGTTTGGATTGAATGAAGGGGAGGAAATGAGAGGAAAGGAAATGACATGCACCTCCTGTTTGTGGTTTTTTGTTTTAATGGAAATGAGATGATATGGAGGGGTACCTTTATCCTCCAAAATTCCCAAAAGCCTTAAATATGTTAATTCTCTCTTGTTTGAGAGTTTTGGAGAGAGGAAGAGTAAAGTAGAGTAAATGAAAGAATTTCTAGGGTGCAAGGGTGTCGGATAGGGGTATACGGGTAAGTGTTCGCGGATACGGTTACTCATATTTGTTGAGTCTGATACGGATACAAGTTAAAATGAAGAGTAGGTATAACATAAGATTGGAGACTACTTAGTGGAAATGTTGTGATTGCAAAATGATTGCTAAAATTTCATTCAGATTATGTTTATCATAAGAAGATTGTATTACAAATATTTGATATAAAAGAAAATACTTGTATTACAGGTGATAATGGTGTTGATGATATCAGGATGTGCTGCGGGGACTGCAGTTGGTTATGTGAGCAAATTTGGAGAAGCGAAGATGGGTTGGATAGCTGTTTGTGATCATGTGAGTAAGTTTTGCAACAAAATGTCAATATCTCTCGGGCTCTCTTACTTTGCTTTCTTCTCCTACTTGTCACTCACAATTCTGTCTGCCAAAAAACTCATGTCTCAAGCCACTGAATGAGGGACCAGAAAGGAATGTTTGGAGACAGAAGAGGAAAGGCCAAAAGGATCAGTGATACAATTACCTGATATAGGTTTTGCTCTTAATTTTTCCCTTATCTTTTGTTGGAAGGGGGTATTTCACTTCAGCTAAGTAGATTTCCATGTTGAAATTATGAATTTTCTTTTTCTTTTTCTTACACACTGTGGAGCAGTACTATATAGTAAGACAATTTTTATGATTGAATGACTTCTATGCAGTAGGAGCAACTATTTTGGACTTGAATTGCAACCATTTGCTTCTTGAATTTGTGACATTACAAAAATCAATCTGAGAAGGACATGATACGAAGCTTGAGGTTATGATTGATAAGAGTGAAATGTGAGAGGAAAGATAAGTGAGAGAAGAAAGAAAAATGAGGAGAAGATAAAATTTTGATCTTTTCAACATGAATAAAGACAAAAAAATTTAATCATTTTAGCTTTCACTTCTCATTCATTTTAATTGAGTGTATTGTGATCAGCACATATGGGAAGAAAACATCATTCTCTCTCAGTTTTTTCTCACTTTTTTTTACCAACAAAATAGAAAAATGTTTCCGAACCCCCCCACTTTTCCTCATAGCCTGAAGCACAACCCCTCAAAATAATGATCAGTACTGCAACAATGAGCAGAATTTTCAAATAAAGGAGATTTGAAGGTGCTTGGAGTAAGCACTCAATGGTTTTAAAGTAACTTCTATCGCTTTTAATGATGGCTGCAGAACAATCTGAAGTGTATATAGGCTCACCGCCCCAAGATTAGCCGCACTATATTCAGAGATCACCCCTTAGGTACCATATTAGCTAGGTACAATGCAAAGTAAGTCAAGCTTGTGGTATTATATTAACTAAGCTTTGTGTAAGAATGTAGTGAAGTTTTAGCAGACAATAATATATTCAAGGCATCAAATTGCAGAAGAATGACAGCAATTATTCAGTTTCAATCTCCTCTTCACAATCATTGAGGTGTTCCTTTAGCATTTGGCTCTGGTTTTCCCACTTTTTAGGGTCCCATGCTTGATCAATTTCAGGCAATTCATAGTCATCTGGTCTTAATGACAATTGGAAATCTGGTAGATCAGGCAACGATTGAAGAGCCCTGTTTTATCACCATTATAACAATTTTACATAAGAATCTGTGTGTGTGTGTGTGTATATATATATATATTCATCTGTTGGGCTATAATTTAATCAACGGGAGGAAAATGAATGAATTAGAGGTTGCAGAGAGGGAGAAGTAGAAGAAAGCTTACTTCTCTTGTTCTAAAAGGTAGCCATACATCTGAGTCTTCCTTGATGCAACTTCAGGAATCTTCTGGTGCAAAGTCTTCATTGCTCCCCAGAGAGGAGGAACCCTTGCGAACCCCCAAAAAAAATAAATTAAAATTACAAACTGAAAATGAAAATTAAGAGAGAAAAGACAGTGAGAAATAAATATAAAACAAAGTTAAAAACCAACCTGGTTACAGGAGCTGCTAGGCAAAAGGTTAAGCAGGCCTTCTTGCTCTCTACTAAAAGTTCTTCCGCGGCAAGAAAACAACACACAGCACTGACGTGACAGGATGGTTCATTACCCTTGTCGAGGACTAAACCATGGTAGTAGTAGGCTCCAGCCTGATGAAATTATGAAGAGTAACTGATTCATATCATGCAGAATGTACTAAACGCAGCAACTAGAATTTCAAATAATCAGAATTAATAGAAACCTTTGCTTCAAGGAATTTCCATTTGATGAACCAAAGATGCTTCTTCTCATACCCGTGTTCGAGGTCAGATCCAGACAAACACTGATATGCCTGATCAGAAGTTGAAGAAAAGGCATTATATTGTGAGAAAACAAAACCAAACACAATTCATAAGCAATAGAGCATAATAAAAGAGACTGATAATTATTCAGTAAGTTTTAAGTCTTTGGCTATGTAATATGAGATCATAATTACAAACCTGACTAAAATAGATCACTTGTTCACATGCCAATCTCCTCTTCACTGATAAAGTGGCCTTTTGGCTTTCGACAGCTAAACCGAGCTGAATTTCAGTTCCCTGAACACATTCATTCATGAACTTGTGTTAAAGTCCTAGAGAATTAGAACCAGTTCATACTTCAGAATTACTTTGTCAGTAAATAAAATTGTATTATAGATTAATCCATTGATAAAAGGCAACGATCAAAAACTATTTTGATTGATCTCTGTGCACATGCTTCTGTATTTTCTTTTGGATTTTTAATATCTCTACTATATTATCCATTGATCTCCATAGATGCGAAAACCAGGCCAGAATTTCTTTGGAAATGGGATTTTTTCCCCCTTAATGCCTAGGCATTCTGCTTCTGATACAATCAACAAGAAAATACAGATTATCTGATAATATTGAAGAAACCATCTGCATATATATATATATATATCATTGAGGAGCAATAAAGCCCTGAAATCTAACAAAAACTAGTTTTTCTGGCTTTATAAAATTTCATTCAATTCTGTTTCCATTAAGCATCAAGCAACATCTACTGTCAATACCATTCGACTGAAAAAACAACATTAAGGAATAAATACCTGGCCCAGCGCTTGAATTGAAATAGCCTGGAGGACACCGTTCTGCAAATCTTTTGGCAACCTCTTTCTGGGTGTACATAAGATTTTTTCTCAACAATAAAGGTTGATATTCATAGATTAAAAAAATAACCACATAAATTGTCATAATAACGTACTTGATATCTGGTGGTATGCGAAGCAGTACTTCCCGGATGCAGAATTCCAAGTATCCTGAGGCCTTAAGCAGCAAATCAACAGCATTCCTTTTGCAATCTGACGGTAGACATTACGGATGATTTACCGTTCAGTCAAAGAAAACGTCTTTGGGATCCAAAAAGGATTAAAAAATAAGCATATGAAGTCATATGGGTAAGAATATAAACCTGTAGACACAACTCTTGTGCCAGAACCAAAGTAATCCTTGGGGATCAACAATGAGTTAGCCTCCATCAATGTCAACGTAGCCATCATATGGACAACTGATAGTAACTCAAACCAGGAGTCTGCTACACATATTTCCTGCTTATTCAAAATTTAGATTGATTAATTACTACATCATATAAAACAAAATTTACTGCTAATACATATAAACAAACATGATTTGTCCGGTAGTCTTACTTTTCGTTCATCTTCTAAGTTTTTCCACTTGAATTCCACCAAGTCTTCAAGACCATGTTCTGGAAAATGGGCTCACACATTATTCATTTGAGAGAGAGAAAGGGAGAATAGAGAAAGAGGAGAGATTATAAAACCTTTCTTAGTGAGTCCAATTAGAAGTGACAAGTATTCATCCAGTGCTCGGCCTAGCTCAGCTATAGCAGATCCACCTGCAAGAAACCAAATTTTCTTTTAGGAAAAAGAAGCAAAATTCTATAAAGACCATTCATCTGGTTGCCAAGTTAACAGATGAAAATAGTGCTTATCATAGTAACTTAAATTGTTGAATTCTGTGTTTGAGGTTTGCTTAATCTCCCCAAAATGACAACAGTTCATCTCAACTAAAGGAATAATGTATATTAAAGCTTGCTTAATAAGTGAAATTCTTGTTCTCTCAGGTTCTAACACATAAATCCTGAATTGATTATTAGCAATTCTTCCTCTTAGATAACAATTAGGTCTACAGCTATGATGGTAGGGGTGGCAATTCGGGTTGGCGGGTCGTGTTCGTGTCGACACGAATACGACACGATTATTAATGGGTCGACACGAATATTAATCGTGTCAAGAAAACCCAACACGAACACGACACGATTATTAAACGGGTAACACGACACGACACGCTTAACTCGTTTAATAAACGGGTCGTGTTAGACCCGACACAACACGACACGACACGTTTAACCCATATAATAAACGGGTCGTGTTAGACCTGACACGACACTACACACTTAACCCATTTCTGTGTCTGTGGATTGTAAAATTAGTATTAGGGTTTATTTTATATATATATATATATATTAAGATTTTTTTTTAAATTTAATAGATATTTTTTTAAATGGGTCATAAATAGGTCATGGGTCATAACCGTGTCAACACGACCCATCAACCCGCGACCCATTAATCGTGTTATAATCGTGTCATTTCGGGTTGGTGGGTCAACCCGCGACATGACACGATTATTCCGTGTCATAATCGTGTCGACACGATTACGACACGAACCCGATTATACTCAACACTAACACGCTTTATTTCGTGTCGTGTCGTGTCGGGTTCACGTGTCGTGTCCAAAATTGCCACCCCTATATGATGGTAGTAAGAAAAAGTGGGAGGAAAGAAGAAAGAGAGAAAAGGAAAGTGAGTGGAAAATACTTTCTATTGTTTGATAGGAAAGAAAAGTGGGAAGATTGATGTTTTCTTCGATCAAGTAGAAATCAAAATTCTCCCAAATTGTTTTTTTTCTTCGAACAAGAAAAGTGGAAAGATTGAAAGTTAAAATAAACTAATATTTTTTTTGTCTTTTTCTCCTTTCTTTTACACTTCTCCATCAGCCATACGAAACACATAGTGAAACTACCAATATTTTCGTTCTCTCATTTTTTCCCTCTCTTCTTTCCTTTACTTTTATTTCTCTCATATTTTTATCCTACCCATCATAGCCAATGTTAATGCATAAACCTGAATTCCAATTCCAATTTCTTTATTACACTTTCTTATCAACTAACTGATCACAGAAACACTACAGTATTAGATAGTAGCAACATGGTAATAGTTGAGAAAACAGACCAGTATCCTTTGCCACCAACACAATCTGATTCCTCAGACAAGACAACATATCGATAAGATCTCGCGGAATCAGACCTCTGAGAGGCCTCTGAATCTCAGAATGTATTGGAATCTGCAACGAGGGAACAAACACTACAACTTCAGGGATACTCAGCTTCCTCTTCCTCCCAACTGCGTACACAGAAGCAGCACACCCCATTTTTTGCTCCTCGGATTCTTGTCAAAGCATAGCATCCTACAACAACCAGTCAATATCAACCTCTCCACATTTCAGTTTTTCCATTAAAAGATGTGCAATTTTTTTGAGGCGGTGACAGTTGAAAATAACTTGTAATTAAAGCTTGAATAAATAAGAACATTGAGAAGATAATCCATCCATAATTGAGGCTTATAAGAAAAGAAAATTAATGACATGAAGGTCGGTTCAAATTGAATAAAATGAAATTTTAAATGACAAACAATAACCAAAATTAACTGATCAACATGGGTTTTTTTCTTTGAAAAAGAAGAAAGGTAATAACGCAATAAAGCAGAGATCTTAACATCCTACAAGAACCAATCATCAAAGTCTTCTCGTTTCAGTTACATTAAAAGATGAAATTTTTGAGGCAATTACAGTTAAAGAACTTGCGGGCATGAATAAATAAGAACAGTTAGAAGCTAAAGTAGACATAATTGAGCCATATATATAATTAAGAAAGTAGTGGGAAGTGAATTGAAACAGTTGATGTAGTTGATAATTAAAGCAGGTAGATTCAAATTAAATATATTTAAGTGAGAAACAGTAAGCAAAATTAACTGAAGAAGAGTTTTTGTTTAAAATAAAAATAAATAAATAAGAACCCATTAAATCAGAGATCTTGAGAGGATGATGATATATGACTCACTGTGTACAGAGAGTAACAGAGAGAGACGTGAAGGTGAACATGAAGCTTCGAGGATGGATTAGAAAGTATGATGCAGATAGTAAATACGTAAAGTTAGAAGGAGAATCTGGGCAATAGGAAGCTTCAGTGACGGAGGCATATCTCACATGGTGAAGCCGTAGAAGTCTCTCTTGCATTGTTGGAAGGACGTTTATCGTTGAAAAAATGAAAATTTTTAATGCCATTAATTAAGCAAATTGGATACTGATGGGTTACGTAAAACTTAAGGTAATGAAAAGGGTATGGGGGGACCAAGTTCTATTGAACTATTATATTTTTCCATAAAATCTTAGCTCTTTGATTTGCTAAAAATTATTCTTGATTTAACTCTTTATGCATGCTTTACTCAAAATTTACTAAATTCAGTTACTCAAAGATGACTATTGACTTGTGACAGTGAATTTAACTTCTTGTCCAAATATTTTAAATTAGACTTAGACTGCCATCGTTTTAATTAAAAACTATATATTTTTTTACCTATTTGTTTATAATTTGAATTCAGATTGTCATCGTTTCAATTAAAAAATAATGGTATTGACTTGCTCATGGTTTTAACCTCAATTAAATTATATGGGTTTTTTTTTTATCCATTTGTTTATATTTTCATAGTTTTGTGTGGATTAGTTGTACAGTTTCTGTTGTTCGGAGTTAAAAATGATTTTAAATAGTGTTTGGTAAAACAATTATAAAAAAAATGTTTAATGTTTAATAAACATTTGTATTAAAAGAGTTCTCAGCTTAAAAATCGACAAAATTTTATTTTATTTTTAAATCTATTTCTCAATTTCTATTTTTTGTTTTCTTCATAAATTCATTTTTTATTTATTTATGTTTGGTCTAATTTCTATTTCTTTGAATTTAAACCTCTTGAAAACTAGGCTAATGTTGATAGAGATATCATATTATATCATATCCTCTTTAATGCATTTCATTTAGGCACAAGTATTTCTATCACCTACAAAAACTCTCACATGGACCCTAAAATTTATTTTTTCTTTGGGTTACAAGAAATGTTAAGACCAAGAACAATAGGCACTAATCCATTATGTGTGCATGAGCATTTGTATATTTATAATTTGGTTTTTCTTCTTCAATTTATAAAAAGAAAAATAGAAATGATTTGATGTTGACAGTTTGGAAAACAGAAAATTCATTGTTTGTCTATGGATCTGCCATCAAACCCATCATGGTTCATCATAAATTTGCCAGCTTCCTAGATCATGAGCAAACAATATGTTTACCAAGAAAAATGGATTTAATTTTACCACAGATACACCATGTTACCAATGGCAGGATACAGGCTGGTTATTAGATGATATCCACTGTTGTCCAACTTGGAAAACCCCAGACAATTGTACCTATGAAACTGACAAAACCACTGTTTCTTTTTTCTTTTTATGAAAGTCAACCAGTAAATATTTGGCGAGCCTCAGTTTATAAATTATAACTCAAAAGGTTTTAATCTTGAGTATCAAAAGATTAAACTGATTTTTAAGTATCAAGAAAGTTAAAAATATAATATGATTTCAGTCTAACTGCTTGAGTATATTTTTTAGAAAGTGGTACTAGTAATATAAACTTCATGGCCTATAATGAAAAAGAGTTGGTGACTACCAGATTTACCTTTAAATCTATTTTATTTCACAATAATCAGGTTTTGTAGAATCTTTAGCAGAACAGTAACACTCAACTTCCACTTCAAGTTTCTCTCACCTTATAAGCTGCTAATAAATTAATAAACTTTGAAACCATGTTTGGTACCCTCTACTTGACATGCGTTGGAATAAAAAAAATACATTGAACTGAGGTTTAGTTCAATGTGATTTTGATTGTATTTACCAAACAATGCGCTAATACTTCCCCGTGCTGGAATTCCGAAGAAGTTACATTCCAAAGTCATTTCTTTCACAAGTTCATGATCAAATAATGTACAAAGTGTTGATGCTGAAAATGGGGTCGAGTCTGATTGAGTTAGCCCAAGTTATCTTCTGAGATCCAATCTAAATCAATTAGGGTCAAGTCTTAGGTTGTTCGAGTCCGAGATACCTGAAAAAGGAAGCCGCTCAAAGTGTTGAAGGGCTGATGCTTAAGTCAACAAGTAACGCAATGAAGAGAAAGGCGAAAAGAGGAGAATACTTGGAAAAGAGTATAATGAATGTGCACTTGGAATAATGTGCCATTTATAGAGTGTTAGGAATCTTATCGTAATGGGATAAGATGGTAGGATCTTTCAAGTTAAAATTACCATTTTGCCTTCGTATAATAAGAGTTTCTAGATCCCTTAGATCGGTGTCCTCTCTCTTTAAAAAAATAAAATGATTTAATTACTCTTGTGGGTCGCCATGTGTCGATTTTCAATTGGGTGATGAGGAAAACATATTTACTTTCCTCATTCACTTTGACCCTTTGTTTAAATTGAAGAGAATGAAGGGAAATGATTGAAAACGAAACCGAGGGATACATGTTCCTTGTTGTTTGGAAACTCTTAAGTTGGAAAGGAAAGAATTTGGATGGTATCCATCCCTCAAGTTCCCTCAAAACTCGAATATTTTAATTTATCCTTGTTTGGGAGTTTGAATGTAGAGGAAACGAAAGAATTTGGATGGATACTCTTTATCCTTTCCTCTCCTCTCCTCTCCCTTATCTAAATTGTTAAACATACCCTAAAGGCCCCAGAAAGAAGAGAGATGTATTCTGTCTACTATACTAACTGCCAACTTATTAGAGTATTGTCTAGAATGCACTGAATTGTAAAGCAGTGCATCATGTCTCATCTCCTTATCCTGAAGTTTTTACTACATAGAAATCCAGATCCGAGAAGAAAGATTTTACCAATGCGACAATTCCCCTGACCAAAATACTGCAGATATAAAGAAGAAGCCTGAGGAATAGCACGTTTTCATCTCTCTTTTTTCTTCTTTTAAAGATTGTAACTATATCAGACATATAAACTGATGTAGAACAAATAGAACACAAGAAGAATAATAGAGAAAATATATTAATGTTAAAATCACAATGCACTAAGGTTCAACTTAATAGATACCCCCATTCACAAAAGGATTTCTGTACTTCCTATTCCGACGCCTATAAGGAGTCTTCCAAAAGTTCTTGGTTGGTTCTCCATCATAAACATTCGAGTAAACTCGAACCATTTTTGTGTAGACAAACATGGACTTGTATCCAATTGAAAATGAAACTATTCTAACAACGAAACATCTTTCATTTTTCAGTCATTTTTCCCCTTCTTTTGAATCAGAAACAATATGTTCTCGGTGACAAAATCTTTGGAAGATGTACGTACAGACACAGTACGGGAACATGTTACTGTCAACTGCTAAATCTCACATCAGGAACTTCAGTTGCCTTCACAAAGCGACCTTTCACTCGCTTTTTATTATCAGCAGTCGCCTTCCTTGATTCATAACGGATGCGCTTATCAAATCTATTAACAAAATACCACCATATTAAGAAGATTCTTGAAAGCTAAAGAAATTAGAAGAAAATAAGACTGAAAAGGTAATACACCTTCAATGTTTCTTCTTCTCCTTATAGCGTAACATGGCATTTCCTCTGTTCTGTGCCAGCTGATTGATGTCAGACTTGGTTCCTGACCCTTTTGCAGTTTCAGTTCCAACCGGAATAGGATGCTCCATTGTTGATGTATCATTGCTTTCTTCCATCGTTGGTGTCTGGCTCGACAAGGGTTGATTCGAACAGTCCTGTAATTTTCAAGAACAAAGCTCATCAAGCGATCAATTTATAGACAAGTTATGATTTTACCAATAGAAACTGAGGCAGAAATATAAGCATTCCATGTATTTATGGATACAGTGAATTGAAAAATTTCTCATCACATCTTTCATTAATAAAATACACTACCAAAAAAAAATCTTCCTCTTCTTATTTTTGCCATGCAAGTTCCTGTTCTTCAACATATTAAGCACAAACAACACCTCACTCTAATATATAATACAAAAAGACCCGACGAAGGAAGGAACATGGCAAAGAAAATGCAAGAATTATGCAGCAAAAGTCCTCAATAAAGATCAAAGCAAATTCCTTCCGTCTTCCCCTACACAAATAATAATTTTTCTAATTTTATCCCCCTCCCCCAACCCCCCAAAAAAACATTCTATTCTACATGTCTCGTAATAGACCAAGCAGAAAATTGATATACTACCCAAAAAAATCAAATACAATACCAAAAAATCTTCTTTTTTATTTTTGCAATGCAAGTTCTGTTCTTCAACATATTCAGCACCAACAACACCTCACTCTAATATATAATACAGAAAGACCCGACGAAGGAAGGAACATGGCAAAGAAAATGCAAGAATTATGCAGCAAAATTCCTCAATAAAGATCTAAGCAAATTCCTTCCATCTTCCCCTACGCCAATAATAATTTTTCTAATTTGATCCCCCTCGCCCCAACCAATAAAAAAAACCTTTTATGCTTCATGTCTCATAATAGACCAAATAGAAAATTGATATATTTTCTCACCATAAACCCAACTTATAGTTAGATTAATACAATATGGCAGTATTTTCAATGATAAGAACATTAACAAAGGAATCTTGAAACATTGAGAATGACTTACATTCCTTGTTAGGGTATCTTCAGCTAGCCCGCTGAAATTCTCAACCAAGAAACCAGGACCATTTGTACCATAAACTACCTCTTGTGGAGCAGGTTCTTCACAGTCTGTAAATCCTTCCAACTGGTAATCCCATATCTGAAAGGGCATGATGAAGATTAACAGCAGTTCATATTTACCATAATTTAGAACTGTTAGCCACATCTCAACCCCTTTTTTGCCAAATATAAGCATAATTAATAGTAAATCATATTATCCCTTTCAAAATAGTAAATCATATTATCATAGCAGATGATTAGTTGAATCTCAGTGGAATTTTTTTTTAGGCATATGCTTCCCCCATTTTTTTTTTATCAAGATATTTCCAACACCAACAACCTCCCCCAAACACTGCCAAATATATATTTATATTTTCCATTATTCCAATTGTAAAGATTAGAAATTAACAAAAGAAAAAGTAAGTGGACCTAACCTATTGAAAATGGAACTCCAAGCTGAATGCACATTTCTCAAAGGCCATTTGAGATTGAATATGACTTTTGTGAGATGATCTAGAAAAATTAAAAATATACAGTTGTAAGTAATAATTATCATCCATAACTACGAAAATCTCATATATTACAATTCAATTGCAGAGAAGCACAAGCAAAAACAACAACCATCAAATAATTAAATAAGAGAAGAAGAAAAAAAAGAGATAATCCCAGAGTCTAGTGAAGAAAAAAAAGGAAGTAAAGGAAAGGAAAAAAACAGAATGCATATTACAAAACAATTAATCACAAAAAACTCAATAGTCATTATGACATTCGACACTGTTGAATTTAAGAGAGGAAGTGAGACAATACAAAGAGAAGAATTGTATTGAATGGTGTGATTTACTTACAAAGGGAGCTATCTTATTTATATAAGCTAATAGGAGAAGTAAAGCTATACACAACCAATGTGGGATTATCCTATTTATACAAGCTAATAGGAGAAGCAAAGCTATACACAACCAATGT
Organism: Bretschneidera sinensis; assembly: GCA_023935145.1. NCBI lineage: Eukaryota > Viridiplantae > Streptophyta > Magnoliopsida > Brassicales > Akaniaceae > Bretschneidera > Bretschneidera sinensis. The sequence goes on from CM043697.1 coordinate 132,441,804, forward strand.
GGGACTAAGCCCATATAATACATTAACATCCCCCCTCAAACTCAAGGTGGTAAGTGGGAGGTGAACTTGAGTTTGGAAACCAGAGAGAGAAAGCGTCCGGGTGGATGAGCCTTAGTGAAAATGTCAGCTGTCTGATCGGCTGAACTGACGGATTGTAGACGAACCGTATTCTGGAGAATGTGATCACGGATGAAGTGGATATCATTCTCGATGTGTTTTGTACGCTCGTGGAAGACATCATTGTGAGCGATCTGAATAGCACTCCTGTTGTCACAGTGTAGGATAGTGGCAGCAGGAGAAGAGATACCCATGTCAGCGAGTAGTCATCGAAGCCAGAGAAGTTCTTGAGTTGCATCAGCCATGGCACGATATTCAGCTTCAGTACTGGAGCGAGCAACCACAGTTTGTTTCTTACTACGCCAGGAAATGAGAGAATTGCCCAAAAAGAAACAGTAACCAGTGGTTGAACGTCTGTCGGTAGGGTCTCCGGCCCAATCGGCATCAGAATAGGCTTGTAAAACGGGGGCAGACTGTGCTGAGAAATGAAGCCCATGAAATAAAGTACCCTTGACGTACCTAAGAATGCGAAGAGCAGCCGAGTAATGGGTGGTCCGAGGAGCGGACAAGAACCTACTGACCTGATGAACGGCATAGGCAATGTCAGGGCGAGTGACAGTAAGATATACAAGACTTCCAACCAGTTGACGATATAGAGTGGCATCCTGAAGAGGTGAACCATTGAGTGGGGTAAGTCTGACATTCGGCTCGAGAGGAGTAGTGGCAGTGGTTGAGTCAGTGATCCCAGCCTTGGAAAAGAGGTCCGAGGCATATTTGGCCTGAGAGAGAAAAAATCCATCAGAATTAGATGAGACTTCGAGGCCAAGAAAATAGGTGAGCACGCCAAGATCTTTCATCTCGAATTGGCCACTGAGAAACTTTTTGAGTTCAGAAATACCATGTGGATCATTTCCAGTAATAACCATATCATCCACGTACAGTAAAAGAAGGATAATACCGTTGGCAGTATGGCGGATAAACAGAGCCGAATCATGAGCACTCGGTGTGAACCCAAACTGATGAATGGTAGTGCTGAATTTGGCAAACCAGGCACGTGGAGCTTGTTTTAAACCATATAAGGCACGACGAAGGCGACAAACTTTGTTTCGAGTGGCATCCAAGCCGGGAGGTGTATGCATATAGACTTCCTCAAGCAGTTCCCCATTCAGAAATGCATTTTTGACATCCATTTGAAATAGAGTCCATCTTCGAATGGCGGCGACAGCAATGAGTGTACGGACATATGTGAGCCTCGCCACTGGAGCAAATGTCTCTTCATAGTCAATGCCATATTCCTGAGCAAATCCCTTGGCAACAAGTCAGGTTTTATATCGTTCAATAGAGCCATCAGAAAGTGTCTTGATCTTAAACACCCATTTGCACCCAATAGGAGTTTTTCCAGCGGGTAGATCAACAATATCCCATGTATGAGTTTTAGCTAGGGCCTGAAGTTCTTCATCCATTGCTTTCTGCTAAAGAGGATTAGTACTAGCCTCCTTATAGGATTGAGGCTCATGCAGATGAAGTATAGTGGAAAAACAATGATAATCACAATGGTAATCAGCAAGATGAGAAGGGGGGTGAGTTACCCTAGTAGATCTGCGGGGGTGATCTGGAGGATGGCTCTCAGAGGGAGTCAGTGCAGACTCATCAGACATAGGAATATCCTCGGGCACGACCGATTGAGTCAGAGAGGTGAGGTCAACTGATGGTTCTGGAGCTGGAACTGGGTCTGGGTCTGGAGAGGTAGGATCAACTGGTGGTTCTGGAACGGAAGGGGTGATATCAGCTGGTGATTCGGAGGTGGACTCAACAGTACCTGAAACTAGATTCTCAGGAAATAACTTAATAGATGGATCAGTAAAGAATCTAGAGTTAGTGATGGTTGATATGTCAAATGACCGTAACGAAGAGAACATTTGATGTTCCCAAAAAATGACATGACGAGAGATATGAAGAGTTTTAGAAATAGGATCCCAGCATCGATACCCCTTATGTTCAATACCATATCCAATGAAACAACACAGATGAGCTCTTGGTTGTAATTTGTTGTGTTCATGTGGTTTGAGAAGAACAAAACAAGCGCAACCAAAGACTCTGAGGTTAGAGTAATCAGGAGGTTTACCGAAAAGGCGCTCGAATGGAGATTGATTTTGGATTGTAGTGGAAGGGACACGATTGATTGTATATACTGCGGTGAATGCAGCATCACCCCAGAAACGTTCAGGACATGATGACGAAATGAGTAGAGCACGAACGGTGTCAAGAATATGTCGATGTTTGCGTTCAGCTCGTCCATTTTGTTGGGAGGTTCCAGGGCACGAGCGGTGGGGGAGCGTGCCATTTTTGTGAAATAGGTTTAGAAAAGCACGGTCTTTATATTCCATTGCATTATCTGAACGAAAAATTTTGATATTCCGAGAGAATTGAGTTTGAACCATAGAAGAAAAATCAGAATATATTTGAAAGAGTTCAGATCTGCTTTTCATAAGAAACAACCAAGTATAACGAGAATAGTCATCCACAAATATAACAAAATAACGAGCACCACCCATTGATGCATGAGGAGAAGGCCCCCAAACGTCAGAATGTACTAAATCAAAAGGTGCAAGAGAAACGGACTGACTCTCATTAAAAGGTAAAGCTGATTGTTTTGCAAGTTGACAATGAATACAATGAAAAGACTCATGCTGAAGTGAACCTAACTGACCACTAGAAATAAGAGAACATAGAGGGCTAGATGAAGTATGACCTAACCGAGAGTGCCACAATTCCACAGGTGAGAGTGCTGGGATGGATGCGGCTGATTGATTTGGTGATGGTGAGGATGGGACTTGAAGATGAGTGAGCTCAAAGAGGCGTCCAACTTTACGGCCGGTTCCAAGAAGTTTTCCTGTCTGAGGGTCCTGCACACGACAACCAGTAGAAGAAAAATGCACATCAAGTCCAAGATCACATAGTTGTCCAACAGATATAAGGTTAAGCGTAAGATTAGGAACTAAATATGTGTCAGGGAGAGACAAATGAGAACTATCAACATGTCCAGTATGGCTGACCAGCATATTTGATCCATTGGCAGTGTGAATAGTAGGCGCATGCTCATCACAGGTTTTAGAGGAAAAAATAGAGGCATCAGAAGTCATGTGATTGCAACAAGCAGAATCGAAATACCATCGGGATGTACCTGGTGTAGTTGACATGGCTATATTGTTACCGATTTTATTTAGAGCCTCGGTAAGAACGGTGCAGAAACCACTCCAATCAGGTGGAGAATTGGATGAAGTTGGTGTAGCATTAGTGGTTACAGCAGCAGTATTTTTTGGCTTGGAATATGACCGATTGTATGAGCCTCGAGAGTGATATTGGTTCCCATTTGACTGATTTCCAGATGGAAGTTTAGGGCAGTCTGCAAGATAGTGACCCGGTTCTCTGCAGACTTTACATAGGCGAGAAGGACATTTGAGCAATTCATGCCCTTGTGAATGACAATACTTGCAATATAAGGGCTTCTGGTGTGTGCTCTGTCGGTGGGGTAAATCCGATTCAGCCATAGGAGCAAAGAGGAAGGTGAACCTCCAAGAAACCGGTGATGTGGCGGTCAACTGATGATGTGGCAGTCAACCGGTGATGTGGCAGTCAACTGATGACGTGGCAGTCAACTGATGATGTGGCGGTCAACGAGTATCGTGGTGCTGACGTGTTGTTGATGTGGTGCTACCATGGCAGCTGCGTGTCTGAAACAGGAGCGGCAGCGGAGATGGTGTCAACGGGTGACGTGGCACTGATGTGGCAGCAGAGATGATGTCAACGGGTGACGTGGCACTGAGGTGGCAGTGAGGTGGCGCTGATGTGGCTTTTAGGGCTGACGTGGCAGCAGTGTTTCTGAAACAGAAGCGGCAGCAGAGATGATGTCGATGGAGAATGAGACTCCAACTATAGTGATGACCCAACAAGTATGAAAAGGATATACTAGAAGTTTTTCTGATGTGAAGGATCCACTAATAGTGGCAATCACAGAGCATACTCAACTCTTAATATACCGAGAATTTCTGATGTGAAGGATCCACTAATAGTGGCAATCACATAGCATACTCAACTCTTAAAATACCGAGAACCATTATGGCTCTGATACCATGTTGAATTTAAGAGAGGAAGTGAGACAATACAAAGAGAAGAATTGTATTGAATGGTGTGATTTACTTACAAAGGGAGCTATCCTATTTATATAAGCTAATAGGAGAAGTAAAGCTATACACAACCAATGTAGGATTATCCTATTTATACAAGCTAATAGGAGAAGCAAAGCTATACACAACCAATGTGGGAACTTGTAAGTCACAGTCTAAGCATATCAAAATATCTCCATTTGAGCATCTAATTGAGGCTGATTGGGCTCTACAATTGTCACAGATCTGTGACCTTACGTGCTTGAGTGAGAGAGCATTTGCAGAGTGAACTAGTTTATCACAGAGCAAACATAGCTTAGCAGAGTCAGCTTTGCAATATAAAAATGATGGCTTTGACTTACAACAATCACATGGTAACAAAAGAGAAGATCTTGTTTCAGAATTAGAGCTCTTCTCCATTGTCAAACAATGATCAAGATTTGATATCAAGAACCCTTATAAATGCTTCAAATTGTTAAGAAATGAATAAAAAAAAGAACTTGCAAAAATTAGGAGATAAAAGAAAAGATACTATTGTGTATATATTGAGCACATAATAAGCATGGGAGGGTACGGTGACAAGTGGGGACCCACCCAACTTAAATATTATGACCTTTTGCCAAGCTGGCAAGATTTTGCATTATTGATATACAATAAAATAAAAAAGAGTTGGGCTTTTATTTGGATAGCATTTGCTAGGTTTACAATGGGCTTAGAATTGTGATACCATATACTTCACATAATTGAGAAAGTTCATCAGTAATTATGAAAAAATTAAATAATAATTTCGATATTTAAATTTTTTTTTCTAAATTTTCTGTGATTGTTAGTGAAATTTTTCGGTTCCATGATAACTCTCATAAAACTGAGTTTGTAGGATCACCACTCATGAACTTAGTAAACATGTAGGATAATTTATGGGCTTGTAGCCAAACATGGGTAGCTTTATTTTCCTTTGTTGTTAAAGTTTTTGGGTCATAGAATTGGGCTTTGACTTGGATTTTCCTCTTTCACCACTTGAAGACAATTGATAGCTTTAGATTCCAAACTCATCAATGGCCCAATGAATTATCAATTTTTTGCTGTCTTATTTTAAGGCAAGGCACTTGTAATTGGTTCTGCAAACTATTTGCTATATTTTTGTAGTATGACCTAACTATTTGCTACATGGGAAGCTCCATCGGCAACCTAAGCTTAACATGATAACCTTGGCTGTATTTCTATGTGAATTAATTACCTCCATACAATATGGAAGAGTTAGAGATATGCATGGCTTGATATATGTTCTAGTACTTTTTTTTAATCAATTATGATAATTGAGGATGAGGGTTTCAAAATTAGGTAACTAATATGATATCATAGGTAAGTTAATTTAGCTCAAAAATTTGATTAACTTCACTCATCAATCAAATATTATTTTTCTTTCTTATATTTCTTCTGATGATAGTAATTAGGAATATCGAACTCATAATATGTCTTCCATAATAAAAGAGGTGTAACCGCAGAGATTCCCATGGTCACTTGATCAAATATTAATCTTTAAAATGGCATGGAAACAAAATTTAATATATCAAACTTGATTTATTTTTTTAAACTTATGCTTATTTTTTTATAAAAAAAAATTAAATAAAAGAAGAGAAAAGATGAGTATGCAAATTAGAAATTTTATTCGATTTTCCCTACCGGATGACTTTATCTGACCACTGCTAGATAAGAAATCCGATCAATAATCATGTCCCCTCTAAAAGCGAGTATCAATCAAAGTCCTTCATTCGACACTCCAAACATGCCTTTAGAGTTTGGAAATGTAAGTTTAATTCGGCCAAAATTTTAGCAAACTTGGGGATGGCAATAGATGCGGGTGATAGCGGTTGCACCTTCATCCGCATCCGCATCTACATCCGCATCTATTGGTAGAAATGATAATCCACCTTCATCTATCAATAAGATCGTGTGACGATTATTAGTGCAACTGCTAACCATTATGGGTGAGAGGGTCAACCATTTTCACCCGCATTTTTTTTTTCTCCCTAAAAGTTCTTTGAAATCTTTTTTTTTTCAAACATAAACTTGTGCTTATAGTCATACTATCATTAAAAAAAAGATTCATGTTGTCTTTTAATAACAACAACTTTTTTAACCTGCACATATCATCAAATATTCTAAATAAAACCAACAAACCCTAAATCATCATCATCGAGTCCAACATAAATATTTATTATGCATAAAAATGAATATTTGTTGATGGTGTTTTGGATATTTAATAACATGCGCATGTTATCACAACCCAAAATATAAATATTCAAAACATCCCAAATATAAGTATCTTAAGTTAAATTTTAAATAAATAAATTAGTTAGGTGAATAATTAGTGTTACACAATAATGAGTGAATGCAGATAAACGTGAGAGTGCATTCGTAATCTATCAACTCTCACTGCTGTTGATGATTTTTTTCATCCACATCCACCATTCATTTGCTAAAACAAATCATCTAATCGGATTGAATAGATCAATTTTTTAAATTATTAATCAGTTACTGCCGTTCATAAGTAAACTAGTATTATTTTAAAATTGACAACTCACTCTTTTTCTCCTATCCCCTTGTGTGTTTATCTTTGGGTAATATTAAAAAAAAAAGAAAAAAAAAAAGAGAAGTTGCATCTCTGTGTTTAACTGTGACCAAAAACTCATTTTTAATACAAACTAGCAATAAAGCAAACCAATATATAGCTAAGCTCCAAAAAAATTGTTTGAAACTCAATTCAAATCGATATAGCATCAAATAATGCACATACGCATCTTGTAATTAGGTACATCAACAACCCTTTGAATGAGCGTTCAGATGCAAGTTGCCTTCCTTCATGGGGCTTTCCTTGTTCTTTGTGGAAAAAAACATCTCTCTCCACCGTTGAGATACAAGAACACGTATGTATGGAGTAAACATGCATGGGGCCCATAGTACGTAGCCTCAATTGAAAAGAGAATATATTCCATTCTGGGCAGCTACATGATGCACTTGATAAGGAGGTGGATATGGAAATACATATCTTTTGTAGGGAAATAAAAATAAATCAAACAAAATTAAAATATACGGATGATGCAAATTTAATATACGAGCGGCAAAACTAATGTGAAGGTTCTTACTCTACTTTTTTTATATAAAAAAAATATTCTTACAACAATACAATTAAATAATGATAGTGACTTATAATTTAAAATATATTTTTAAAATTAAAAAAAATCAATATATTTTAATAAATTTTAACTTACAATTTAAGTTTTATAAAATTTGATAAGTTTTAAACCGTTATTAAAATATCGTTTGAATCATACACTAAAATGAAATTTTTTTACTGAAATTTTACGTAATTGATTTATTTCATTAGTTTTATTGAAAAGTAAAATCTGACTTCAGATTTTATTTTTAAAAATATTAATTTTTGAAGAGAACTTCAAGAACTTTGTATAAGGAACTTTATTTAAATTTTGCCCGCAAACAAAAAAGAAAAAAAAAATATATATATATATATATATCAAAATGGAGATCTGATTTGGTGAACTCGAACTCACACTTATTAGATATTCAAATATTTTTTTAAATTTAATGACAGTAAGCTTAAACTCACGAAAGCTCGAACTCATTGAGAAATTCAATAAGAACTAATAATATGCGGGGATTGGAACCTAAATTGTATCATTTCATTGGCTATAAATAGAGACCTCAAAAAACAGTTTTGGCATCCTAGTGGAGCTTATTTGAGAGGGAGAGAGGTCTAACATGAAGATAAGAGTCTTGTTTGATAGCCAAGGATGACTTGCCTGCTCCTTACACCAAGTGGGTGTTTTTTTCAAATATATATCCTTTTGAGTATCTGAAATCCTTTGTTAATTTGGTAACAGGCAGTTTCCTTTGCTAACTTGACAGGCAGTTTTCTCTCATGCTAGACCTTATCTTCTTCATCACCAATTAAACTGAGAGTTATATATATATATATGGTAAGGTGATAAAGTTTTTAATTTTTCAAGTTTATTAAAGTAATTTTTATTTTAAAAAAGTAAAATATATTATAATTTATAGAATAATGAATGTAACATGAAAATTACTAGAAATTTATTTGTGCAATAGATCATTTTTTTTATTTTTTTATTTTGAGTGATATAATATAGTTTTATGATTCTTTGTATACTCAGGGATTTATATGGTTCATCTCAAAAGAAAATGATGGATACAGATATAAAATTCATCTAAGGTTTTATGAAAATAATTCTTTACAAATATCAACCAAAAAAAAATAATAGTGTTCATGAAATTAAATGCATAATTGTGAATACGGGGCTTAGACGGATTACATTACTCTCTCGAGGACGATAACAAACGATGCCGTTTAGGCAGCAGAAATGTATGGCTACCTTGTACAAATCAAGATTATCTCTGGTCAAATAAAACCAAATCTTCTTCTAGTAAAACGGGCCTGCTTTGCGATCGAAGAAAAAAGGACCTCGGCCGCTCTCAAGCCGACAAATCCAGTACTCCTCACCAGCATCAATGGAGATCCCAATCGCAAAGCCTTTGATCTCTGCCCTGATAGCTCTGATACTGATATCGACGTCGCTGGCAAGCACAGACGTTCCCTTCATAGTGGCCCACAAGAAGGCCGCTCTCACCAGGCTCAAGTCCGGCGCCGAACGCGTCTCTGTCTCCATTGACATCTACAACCAAGGATCCTCGTCAGTTTCCTCTCCTTTTTTTCGTTTTCATAATTTCTTTATTCCATTATATTCAGATCTAGCTTCGATTTTCTTTATTGGTATTTGTTTAGCTCCAATGAATCTCTTTGCATGCATACGCTTATTGAGCTTTCCCGTTCTTTTAATCTCGTGCTCTGTTTGGCTGCTTAGGATTTTAAGGAATTATTTGAAGTTAAGCTTTGAATCTCGATTTTGAATCACTATCTAACCCTTATTAGTCTCTTGGAAAATTTTAAGCTACGACATAAAGGCTCAAAAGTTGGATTCTTTTGTGATTATTTTGAAGATATTAGCTTCTTCTTTTATTTTCCCATAGTTTTACTAGCGGCTACGGGATGTTTGAGAGTATAAGATTAATTACGAAATTGTGTTTGTGGAGCTAGTAAAATTTAAGTTTTGAATTTGTTGATTGACGTTACTTTGGATAATTGAGTGATTGATTTGCCTTAGGATCCTAGCAGCTCGTTGAATAGAAAGAAGAAAGGATAATTCTGAGTGGAATTAAATGATTAGCTTGGTATAGCTTGTGTAGAGACTATTGTGAGCTTGATTGGTAGGGTTCATTTGGCAGCTTTGGGAGTTGGCCACACGGCTAAAAGAGGTTTATTGAGAAAGTTGATTTGCGCGTTGGACCTCCTCTTGCTAGTTTTGAATTTTTGGAGGATTGCTGGTATGATTTCTAGTTTGCATGTTAACTACTTAAAACTTATGACTTTCAGTTTATCTGCTGAGTAGCTCTTACTAGTTTTGAATGTTTTGTGGATTGGTTGTAGGACTTCTAGTTTGAATCTTAGACTTAAACGTGCGACACCCAGTTTATCTGCTTGAGTAGTGTTAGAAATTGCTTGTGACGTATGTATTGTGTGCATCTATCATGTTATTGCAGCTATAAAGTGTTGTGTTTTGTTTCCTAAATCTTTCAGGACAGCGTATGATGTAACCCTTACTGATGATAGCTGGCCTGGAGATGCATTTAATGTTGTGAGTGGTAACACTTCACAGTCATGGGAAAGACTTGATGGGTGAGTTCCGCCTCTCAGTAATTCCTTTTGATTTTTGGTATAGGCTCCTTAATTTTCTTCTCTTTTTTTCTTCTTCTAATATAATCCTCCCAAAAATTTCGAAAACTCCTTGGTCTGCAGTAAAGGTCTTCTATCTCACTCTTTTGAATTGGAGGCCAAAGTGAAAGGAATGTACTATGGTGCACCAGCAGTCGTTACTTTCCGCATCCCAACAAACGCCGCTTTACAGGTTTGGCAACCACAAGGGTGCTCCATGTTCTTTTAAAAGGAAAAAAAAAATTAAATAGGTTCTGATCATCTGACTGGTGCATGTTTATAGGAGGCATATTCAACTCCGATACTGCCTTTAGATGTCCTTGCAGATAGACCTCCTGAGAAGAAGTTTGTGTTGGTAAGTTTCTCCTAGAATTAGCTAATATATTGAGCAGTCTAGTTTCAACCCCTTTACCGTGTTAACCGAAGGGTTGTTTTGTTGTTTCATGGAATTTTCCTTGGGTGCGGCCAAATATTTGCAGGCTAAGGTACGAATCCTTCTCCTTATGCCCTCAATGTTCATGCTATAGAAGTTATTAAAAACATGCATTTGGAATCTGTATAGATATAGAGTTACATGGATGCAAATAAACACTGGAAGTTTGCATGTGATTAAATGGAGTAAAAAGACCCAACAGATGACCTTATGCCATCATTTTGGGGGCATTTTTACTCCTGACCATTACGGTCTATGTGTCTGTAGCAATTGAATTTACTTTATTGATGCTTATGTGGGGGCACCAATGTACCATTTTTATTAATCTGCATCTTAAACAGAGGGATCAGTCCTGCTGCTTAATGTCTTCTCATGATTTGTCTCTTTTCAGGATTTGTATAGAATGTTTTTTTCCCTTCTACTTCCTTTTATTTTTTTTATAAGAATCTGATTCCTTTTACTTGCAGAGGTTGCTGGCTAAGTATGGATCTGTTATCTCTGTGATCTCCATAATTGTTCTGTTTGTGTACTTGGTGGCTTCACCATCAAAATCCAGTGCCGGGAAAGGAAGCAAGAAAAAGCGTTAAATCTATTAAGCTGCGAACTAATCCAACAGCTTGTCTGCTATTGGATATCATTCAAGAGCATGGCTTTTCTCTTGGTAGTTAAATAGTTTTTTTCTTCTGAAATTTAGATCATTTATTTGTCAGAAACTTCTAATTAGATGACTGTTGACGAATTAGCGCAAATTAAACCAGTTGGTTTCCTGTTTCATTTTAATTACTGAATTTATGTTAGTTTTGTTACTTTTATACATTTCGTTGTTGCAATTTGATATATTTGGTTCTTGATGTTATGAAATTCTAATCATATCAGTAATTAAATGGGTTGTCAATGATGCTTTTTCCATTCTTCTTGTGATATTATTATGAAATAATGGTAATATCAAAACATAGAGATGCAATGCAGCTATTTCATTAATTATTATTTGAAAAATAGGAATAACAGAAAACAGCATCAGGTGAACAGTACATGATCATGCTGGTAAAAAAAAACAGCTCATAAAATGAAAGAATAATCCCTTAAAAAGACTATTAGCCAGCAACCCTTCTGTCAAGCAATAACTGGTTCTACCGCAATCCCAGGTGCTACAAAATTTGATAGACTTTCGGCAAGATGTTTAGTTGCTTTGTCATAATTAACAAATCCCATGAACCAGAAATCATGTCCATCAAAGGTAACAATCTGGATGTATTTCTCTGATGGGTTTTCCCTCATCAATACAGGGTTGATGGTGCCAATCTTCCCCAAAGGTACCAGGACCTGTTTCAAGCAATTATCATCTATTAACATTACTGTTTATAAATTGCAGTCAAACATTTTAGACACGACTGATGGATGGATTTCAACTTACACCTCGTGCGCCTGCGCGGTGCAATCTGCACCATCAGTCGCGACTAGTTCTATTAAAAAATTGGGTTTACCTTGTAGTAGCTCCAAGTCTGCTGACCAGAGGGTGCATTGAAGGATAACGGGCGATCGCTGCAGAAAGCTACATGAATATTGGACAGGTAAAGAGTTCCAGCTACTGGTCCTTTAGTTGTTGAGAGATAACAAGCAAACGTTTTCTTCAGCTTCTCATTTGAATATGTTGTAAATGTCTGCTTGTATAGAGGCTCAAATCCACCTCCTGTTATTGCCTTGGCAATCAGGTTCATCTTCCCCCATGCAGTTCCAGATACAGATGACCCTGTCTTCACTGGTAAATTAAAGAACAACAATTAAATTAATGATGTCGATAAAAACATATTTAATTAGTGAAAATCGAACTTTTTTTTATTATGCTGGTGATATTGTCAGATTATTAATATGTCAGAGCAAATATTATTGATACGGGACTAAAATGATTTAAAATGACACAATTTACGTGAAAATTACTACGAATCCAAGAAGACACTAGTAACTACTTGGAGGTCCATTGGTAATTACAACAAAAAAAATGTAAAAAATACTACCAAAATTACTATTCTATCTCCTCAAAGTTATTAGTGATCGATCCTCCACGGATCCATCACGAATCTGGGTACGAAGGATCAACACTCTTTTCTTTCCTTCCTTCAGCTTTTTCTTTGTACCAATTATATATAGTTACTCTATTAATTACACATGAATTTAATTGAAATAACATACGGTTCTGCCAGATATTGTTGGCCATGGTCTCAGCCTTGTTGCCCCATGAGTTGAAAATACTGAGAATGGATTCCATAGGACTGTTGCTTGGCTTTTCAATGGGGGAGAAATGGAGGTAAGGGTGATGATGGGAGTATTGAGCTTGTTGATGATCATCAGCAGCAGCACCCCACAAGGCTGCTTTCTTGTTGTCTGGGTGACACGTGGGGATAGCAGGCGCCCCCATGACATGGGTCCCCCATTTCTCTGCATTTTCATGGCTTGGTGCTGATGGTGATGATGGCAAGATTGATGGGTTTGCTTCATTTGGATTGGGAGAGGAAAGGGAAGGATAGTGAGGTTGTGATTCTTGTTGGGTATTGTTGCCCTTCATTTTGGTTCAAGGGAAGGAAAAAGTAGATGAGCTTTTTTTGAGCTTTGGAGGATGTGAATTTTTTTAGCATTTTGGATGAGGACCCATAAATTTATATAGGGAATTTCTAGAAGTTAATGAACCTAATGAGAAATTTCCTTTGGTGGGAAGAGGGAGGAGGACTATCGAGGCATTTGAGGGTGGAAAGTTTGACCCCATCAATTAACATATTGGATTACACGGTTTAAGGACTAGTTTGCTTAGCCGCCTCTGAAAAGAAAGCTCTCTTTTCTTGTAAATAATATACCATTTCAGCCATTTGCTGCGGTCATAGCAGCTCGTGCCTCCTAGATATCTACATTTCAGCTGTGTATCTTCATTGGTCCACCGCCATGGGCCCATGGCCCATGGCATACTCCCAGCATATAAAATATCAGTGGTGGGAATATCCTTTATTTGCTTAGCCTGAAAGCTTTCTTAGTGGAAAGTTTTTATAACTGTTATTAGATGTGCGTTTTTGGGAAATTCTTTGCTGCACTATAGTGAAATTTTTAATTATCAATTAAGTTTTCAGTCAGTCAAGAATTTTTTTGTCAGTATTAAGTAAAGGCGGAATTGTTGAATAAAAAATTTTGATTTTATTATTTACGTTTTTAAATTTTAATATTTCATGCATTTGATTTCCGTAACGATTTTAAACTATTCATCTTTTAACACTGACAAATTATTGTGCTAATAAATTATTAAAATCTCGGTAATTCATCGTATTTGACATTTTGAAGGATTTTAGATTAAAAAGTTAATATATAATAGGTTTTTTATAAAGTAATTTAGTGTTTTTTACTATCGTAAAATGTGTTACTCCGTGTTATGAAAAGATTTTAAAAAATTATTGAGACTTCAACGGAGTGATTGAAATCCGTTCTCATCATTATATTGATTGGATTCAAGTCATTATGTTATGATTGAAAGAGAAAAATCGTACTCAAAACTTATGATTATTTAATCTCACAAATATCACTTTCTCTTCTTTAAAAGTTTTAAATTAAGAGTGATGATAAGAGATATCGCTTACTCACATTATGGATGCATTTCCGAATATCTTAAAGCTTGAGTAATAATTTTGATGATAAGAGATATCACTTACACACATTATGGATGCACTTCCGAATATCTTAAAGCTTGAATAATAATTTTCATGAAATATCTCGAAGCTTGATTAAGTAATTTTTAGGGCCAAAACATAAGTTTTAAAATTTTTACATTCTTCGTTTTCATACTTGTCAGATATCACTTTCAACCTCTTTCAATCCCCTAAGAAATTTTCATAGATGCATAGGGACGACAACGAGAAAAGTACTTGTGAATTTTGCTTTATATTTGTCTATATTCGTTTTATAAATCTTTACTCATGTCTTATCTATTACACATTTCTTTTTTCACTACTTATACCAATTTTTATTAGACTTTTCGCTATTCGTTGTTATTCGTATTTGTCAGACGTGAATGAATTGAAGCGGGTGTCCTACCCAATTTTGACCAAATAATAATTTCTTTTTTATTTCAAGGAAAAATTTATAGTGATAATATAATCTAAATTATAAATCGTCAATAATAATTTATAATTAAGAATTAAGATATCACACTCTTGACATTTTAATCATGGATTCAAATTTTCGTAACATCATATTTCTTTATTGAATATTATATTTAAAATATTTATATACAAAAGAAAAATATAATATATATAATCAAGTTTAACGAGTACTTGAGGGGTATTACTCACATCCGTCTAAACCTGTTTATTTACTACTCATACCTGCTTAAACATGTTCGGATAGGTTCAGATACCCAAAAATATCGTATCCATTGCCATCCCTATAAACGCCAAATCTCTCAAAATTGAGTAATAATTTTCATGAATATCTCAAAGCTTGATTAGTAACACTTAAGACCAAAAGAGAAATTCCAAAATTTTGACTTACTGCATTTTCATTTACTCTCATCCCTTTTTTTTTTCTTCGATAAAGATCATGTTTAATTTGTTATTTAAATCAAACTCATTTAATATAACTTATTTAAATTAATTTAAATAAACTTAAATCCATTTAAACTATTTTACTTTAATTTAATTTAAATAAAAAACCAAACTAACAAAATGATCATCCTGAATTTTAATGTGCGTGTTGGGCCTATTCTTGTTTTTATTTTTTAAATAAAAATTTTATATAAAAAGGATAAAATTTCTTGCATACGCAAACGCAAAAAACACCAATAGACATAAATTTCATTCCTTCAACCTCCTTCGATCCCACCAGAAATTCTCAAGGCAGGACAGAAGACAAGAGAATGAGTTACCAGAGAGCTCACCAAGAACCCTACCCTCCTCCAGGTAATCTCCCAAAAATCTAACTAATCAATTCTCTTCTCTCTATTCCTTTTTTTCTCTCTTTTAATCCAATAATAATTTTACACCTAAAATTGTTTTTTTTTTTGGAATTGGCTTTCTAATTTTGACGAGTTGATTAAATTTTAATAGGATACGCATCTCCTTATCCACCACCAGGGTACCCATCAGCACCACCTCCACCGTACGAGGGGTACCCACCGCCACCTCCGCCACCGGGATATCCTGCGTATCCACCGCCACGTCAGCAATACGAAGGGTACCAAGGGTATTTCACTGAAGGGTATCCTCCAGGGCCTCCACCACCTCCAGGTCATCCACAGTACCAGCAGCACTGCCACTACGAGCATCACCATCACCATGATCAATATGATACTGGTTGTACCTCCTTTTTACGAGGCTGGTATGCTCATTTCTCTCTCTGTTTTTTTTTTCGTTTTTGCATTTTTAATTGATTTTGTGGATGTATTTGTACTATACCGATGTGGGATTTATGAGGTTGATACAATTTTTTGTTGATTATTATTTGATCATTAATTGCAATTTTGTTCATTGTGTCAACTGTTTGCTTCTTGTATGAGACTTTTACCATGCAACGTTTTGAGCTTTGTGTGATTCTGGCTTACTAGTCTTGTTTTGTGAAATTGGGTATTCTAAAAAACTCAGTCTTTGTTGGATTGTTTGCATAGTCTTATGATGACCTACTAGGAAGGGTGTTGGAATTGAGGTTGGTGAATTAGAGAATTAGGTCAATTTCATATGATATGAATTGTAAGAAATTTAAAACTTACTGAAACTGCTTGCGTAGATAAAAAAATTCAAAATTCATTGCATGCTCAAGGCAATTGTTTATGTTATTAAATCCCTGTGAGTTAATATATGTGAGAAAATGATGATTGTGGAGGATGTGAATCACACAAGGAGTGCTATGTGAGTGGTGTATTACTATAGGGCAGGTGGTGCGGACCGCAGCATCAGCGGCCGGCAAATGAGTATATCTTTACTTGGTTACGATTGCCAAGGAGTTTTCTTCTTAATTAGTGGATATCATTGCTGAGGGATTTTAGCTTTTTCTTTTTTTCTTTAAATAAAGGCTCTATTAGGGGCCGGGGGGTTGCTAGTGGCATTTGACCTGACTTGTAATTTGAGTTTGAACAAGTCGTGTGGTTTTAAAATCTTAGTTGCAGGTATGAGGGTCTATGTAACTACACTAGTCAATACAGATTTGTTTATAGTGATTGACAAAGGCTTTTCTATCAGAGTACTGTTTTTCAAGGATTGGTGTGGAAATCTTTTTGGGTTTTGCTAGTGTAGTGAATTATTTCTCTCTGCATCATTTGGTACATATGGAAGGGGAGGTCGAAATTCTCTGAAAGCATTACTCTCCCAGTCCTTAAGTGGGTGAAAATCATACCAAGTCTTATATGCTTTAACAAAGGTTTATTTTCTATATGTTAGTGTATAAGGTAGAGGTGTACGCGTATAAGTTTCAATCCTAGCAATGATATGAAGGAATGTCTAAGATTTTTCATTGACAAACCCAACATCTCGACTTGTGCGATATTTACACGCTATAATTATAAATGATTCATAATATGCTCTGTTTTTTTTTCTTTCACTTTTGGCTTCTCTTTTGTATATTTTGATGGCATGACAAAGGATTTATTTTTTTCACAAGTGCAGTTTGGCTGCGCTTTGTTGCTGCTGCCTGTTGGAGGAGTGCTGCTGCCTGTGATGGTTGGACAAAGAAAGTCTATGTTTGAGGTTTTGCTACATCTTGTTGCTGATGTGTGGTGGACGAAAGTTGGTTCTAATGACTTTTAAATGGTGTTCATGGGGTCTGGTTATCCTTGTTCTACATAGCTTTTATCTAGTTGTTAAGAGTTTATATGATTACAAGAGCTATAACTCTATGCCCATTTAATTCTACAATGTTGTTCTCTCTAAACATGAGCTATCATTATTAACTCTTATGTTCTTAATGTGTATGTGTTCTTCCTATGTTCAATCCAAGCTCTATGGTGTGCATCCTTGCTGACTAACCCTTCACCCGACTTGACAATCATCTCCAGTGACTTACAGGTTTTTAACATGCAACCTTAGTATCGCTTTTTGCTTTGATGTGGTCATGTAGTGATTATTAAACGATTAGTGAACATTCATGAGCAACAAAGAGATAATGGAACTTGATATGGTTAACCTCCTCTCTTTGTGGGTATGTTTGGATCGGGAGAAGAGAAAAGGAAAGGAAATCGAGTATCTATTCACACTCATTATTTTCTAATTTTCTTTGCATTCTTCTAAATTCAAACTCCCAGATAAGGATGAATGGTGTGCTGTCGCGGGCAACCAAAAATAAAACCTATACTCCTAAAAATATATGTAGTAGTGTGAGTAAGGATCGTTCCCACGGAGAGTATCTAGTCTAGTTTTATGCTACGTGAACAAAGATAGGGGGTTTGAGTATAACGAAAACAATTTTAAGAAAAACAACTAATGAACAATTCAAATTGAAGTATCGAAATCAATCAAAAGAACAAACTTTGGTCTAAGTTAGCATCCACCATCAGAATTTTACAATTGATCATCAATTGAAGTATATATCAATTCACACTTTGAATATTCACCATTGAAACTATTTTCCTACCTCTCCTTAGTCACAATTAATTAGAAAACAAACGATCTAATTAACCATAACTACTAAACAATCCAAGACAAACGCTAAAGGTTTAATCTAGTAGCAACCTTAAGAATTAGAGAGATCAATGAAGCTAAACAACACAAGCACAAGCGGTTGCATTTAATTTAGTTGAGCTTTCTTCCTAAGATCTAATAATTTCTGACGCAGCAAATCATTAAATCTTAGTTGCTTCACAAATTAGAGGGATCAAACACTTACGAATTTGATATCTAACCTAGCAGTAGATTGCAACGAATAATAAACTAGTAGGCCTCCTAGTAATTAAACGAGACAATCATGAAAATAGGGACAGAAGAACATTCGATACTCAATGCATAAATTGAACAATAAAAACAGATTAGATCTCACAGTTTTATTGATTCCGAGGCTTCCGTTTCCTTCGATCAATTATAAAAGTTTAGCCACGCAGGACCATGATGAAAACTCGAAGGAGAAGTTAGAGAAGAGGGGAGAGAGAGGCGTCCCTGAAGTCTGATGATTTCTCCCCTCTTATACACTTTATTTTCAGTATTGGAAATCTACAAGGTCTTCTAAAAATATTCTAAATATTATCCTAAAATAACAATATTCAAACCTGGCTAATTTAAGGAAAATATTAAAAATAAAATAAAGTCCTAATATAACTAGGAAACTGGTGTTTTCAGCATGAATTTTCGTGCACCAGATCTGGAAACTTTCGAAAATAAACCACGTCAAATCAGTGTATTAGAATTGCA
>CM043697.1:132463134-132473134 GCA_023935145.1 Bretschneidera sinensis
CAAGGAAACAATAGTAATGTTGACCCTCGCCCGTATTTTAATGATGGTAAAACACAACTGTTATTTAACTAACATGTTTAAACTAAGTTGTATTAAGGATCAAACACATTCAACCAAGGAATAAAGTGCAAAAACTCGAACCAAATCAAGTATCAAGTGAAGACTGAAGATCTAGTATAGGTCTTAAGGTTTAGAACCAATGTAAGTCTCACTCATACATTGTATTAGCTTGTTCAATGTCTCGAACACAAAAGGTTTTTCTAAAACCATTATTTTTAAATGTTTTTAATGAAAAACAGAAGAAAAACTGGGTTGGAAGATAACCCAGTCGACTGGGTACATATACCAGTCGACTGGTATATAAGTCAGAAGGTACCCAGTCGACTGGATGAAACAACCCAGTCGACTGGTACTTTGACCAGTAAGTTTTCAGTCGACTGGATGAATCAACCCAGTCGATTGGTAAAATGGATAGAAAGTCCCCAGTCGACTAGATGATATATACCAGTCGACTGGATACCCAGAAGGTCTGAAAACGAGTATTTTTCAAGTGAACCCAGTCGACTGGTATCTCGACCCAGTCGACTAGTAGTTCAAAAATATGACCGTTGGACTCCAAATCTGAACGTTTTAAAGTAAATCTTTTTCAAATTAAAGTCTTAAACGGCCATATTAATTGATTGCTATATAAACCCATTCAGTTAAGCATTCAATAACAAGCTGCAAATATGCAAAAAGAGTTGATTTCACATAATCAAGTTTATATACTCTTGAAACACAAAAAGCTTTGAAATAATCTTGTTGAGCCATTTCTTCAAGCTTTACTTTGAAAGAGAGACATTTCTGTTGTAAGAAGCCTTCATTTGCTGTCTCTCTACATTTTACTTTACACCATCTTTGTAAAGAGATTACTTCCGAGAGGAAGGGGAAACTTCCGAAAGGAAGGGGATTGTTCGATTTAAGCAATTCTTGTAATTTGCTTGTGTACGGTTTGTGCAACACCCGGCTAAGTTGTGCGACTAAGTTTTCTTGGTGGATTACTTCAAGGAGTTCCTTGAAGAGAGTGGACGTAGGGTCGGAATGAATTCGATATTGCCGAACCACTATAACTGTGTTTGCATCCTCTTTCCTTAAACTCTTTATTTACAGCTCATTACTTGTATTTATTATTTGTTGCTTATCAGTTTTTATAAACTTGTATTAATTCGGCAAAAAGTTTTTAAAAACCCAATTCACCCCCCTCTTGGGTTGAAACCTCGCGCTACAATTGGTATCAGAGCCTCGTTCTCTTTATTAGGCTTAAAATCCTAGAGTTGATCCAATGGCAGCAAATAGCTACTCTGAGGGACACTCTTATACTAGACCACCATTGTTCAATGGCTCAAATTATAACTATTGGAAAAATAGAATGAAAATCTTCGTCGAAGGACAAGATTACAATCTATGGAGAATTATAGAAGAAGGACCTAAAATTCCTTCAAAAGAAATAGTTATTGGAGAGACTCTTCATACAATATCTAAACTCAAAACTGAGTTTACTGACGAGGATTGTAGAACGATGTCTCTCAATAGCAGAGCAACAAGCACGCTACATTGTGCATTAGATATTTCTGAATATAACAAAATATCTGCATGCGTTTCTGCTAAAGAAATTTGGGACAAATTACAAGTCACATATGAAGGAACGAGTGAAGTAAAAAAGTCTAAAATTTATATGCTAATTTCTGAGTATGAATCTTTTAAGATGTCTCCTAATGAAACCATTTCTGAAATGCACTCACGATTCACCACTATTATAAATGGTTTAAAATTTCTTGGCAAGAATATTGAGGAAGTTGAACTAACCAGAAAAATCTTAAGATCTCTACCACCATAATGGAAACTAAAGAGGACAGCCATTCAGGAGGCCAAAAATCTTGACAAGCTTGATGTTTAGACGTTGCTTGGGTCATTATTGACATACGAAATGGAAGAAATGACTCCCATCGTCAATGATGATGAGAAGAAGAAAAAGCAAATTGCTCTCAAAGCTTCTACGAGCAACAAAGAAAAGGAATTAGAACAAGAAGCAGAGAGCAATGAAGAGGATGGTGAAATGGCTTTAATCACCAGACGATTCCATAAGTTCTTGAAGAAAAGCAAGAAACCTTACTCAAAGGATCCCACCTCAAAAAGGGAACCACTTATGTGCTATGGCTGCAAGAAGCCAGGACATATAAAAGCTGACTGTCCGGTTTCAAACAAACCATACAAGGGCTTCAAGAAGAAAACTATGGTAGCAACTACCTAGAGCTATGATGAAGAAGATGAGTCATCAGACAAAGAAATCGGATACGAGAAAATTGCCAACCTTTGTTTGATGGCAATCGATGATGAAAGTGAGGTAACATCTTCTCCCTCTTCAAAAAATAATATTGTTACTAGTAGTGAAGAACTGCTAGAAGTTATAAATGAAATGCATGAGGAATTAAAGAAATTTGATTCTAGAAATTCTGTTCTTAAGAAAGAAGTATCATCTCTTTCTAAAGAAATGATAATTCTTAGAGAAGAAAAAGAAAAATTATCATCCTTACTGTATGATTCTTCTCAAGATTTTCTTAAAGATGAAAATGAGAATTTGAAAAATAAAATTTCTGAATTAAACAGCACTATATCTAGACTTATGCTTGGTAAAGAAAAACTTGATGAAGTGCTTTCTTCCCAAAGATTAAGTGGAGGAAAATTTGGTGTAGGATATTCTCCATTGGGAAAACAAAAAACAAAAGAGAGTTTATTCATGAAAGCCTCTTGTGTAGATGGAGCTTCTACTTCAAAAGCTCCTAGCATTGTTAAAAGCACTTCCTCGATAAATGCTAGGAAGTCTAGAAACTTAAATGATCATACTAAATTGAAGCATCCTAAAAATACTCATGCTTATATGTATGCTCATTCTAGAAATGCTCATACACATCCTAGAAATAATTATCATGCTCATTCTAGGAACAATGTGTATAATCAAAGAATGCATTCTGCTCGTGCTCATCTTAGGAATTATCATCATGGGTATCCTAGAATGCATCATCATACTCTTTATAGAAATGACATGAATTTTCATACTCCTTATCATAGAAACATGTATCCTAGGAACTATTATCCTAAGGTTTATAGGAATTCACATGTAAGACATCCTAGAAATTTCTATGACTATCATGCTAGGACTGTGCATCATCAACTTGTTCATAGAGCACCTCATGTTAAGAAAGTATGGGTCCCAAAAGGAATCGTATTTTCCAGGACTAACCCCAAAGGACCCAAGAAATTTTGGGTACCTAAAAGTGCTATCGTATATCCTTGTGTGATGTAGATTTGCCTTCACACCAAGGAGAAAGGTAACTGTTGGTACCTTGATAGCGGTTGCTCGAAGCATATGACTGGTGATAAAAGCGTATTCAATGAGCTAACTCTAAGAGATGGTGGACTTGTGACCATTGGAGACAATACTAAAATAAAGATCATCGGGCATGGAAAAGTCGGTAATGATTTCTCAACCTTAGATAATGTATTGCTAGTACAAGGCCTTAAGCCAAATTTACTTAGCATTAGTCAATTATGTGACAAAGGATACAAAGTCACATTTGAGACCTCTCATTGTCTAGTTATAGATATCAAGAGCAACAAGATCAAATTCATTGGCCATAGACATGAAAATGTCTATATAGTTGATTTGAAATCCTTGCATTCTGATAATGAAAAATGTTTTCCTGTTTTTAGTGAAAATCAATGACTATGGTATAGAAGGCTTGGTCATGTAAACATGAATTTGCTAAAAATTGTTTCAAGAAAAGATTTAGTTATTGGACTTCCTAAAATCAATTTTGAAAAAGACAAAATTTGCAATGCTTGTCAAATGGGAAAACAAACTAGGATCTCTTTTAAAGCAAAAAATGTAGTCTCAACTACTAGACCTTTGGAACTTTTGCATATGGACTTATTTGGTCCAATTAGTACCATTAGTCTAGGTGGCCATCAATATACCCTTGTTATTGTTGATGACTATTCAAGATATACCTTTGTTATTTTTATTGCTTATAAGGATGAAGCTTTCAAAGGATTTGAAAATTTTTGCAAAAAAGTACAAAATGAAAAAGGAATTTGTATTTCAAGCATATGAAGTGATCATGGCAAAGAATTTGAAAATCAAAGCTTTTCAAAATTTTGTGATGAAAATGGAATTAAT
Organism: Bretschneidera sinensis; assembly: GCA_023935145.1. Taxonomy (NCBI): domain Eukaryota; kingdom Viridiplantae; phylum Streptophyta; class Magnoliopsida; order Brassicales; family Akaniaceae; genus Bretschneidera; species Bretschneidera sinensis. The sequence continues at coordinate 132,467,351 of CM043697.1, forward strand.
CACAACTTTTCAGCTCCTAGAACTCCTCAACAAAATGGAGTTGTTGAGAGGAAAAATAGAGTTCTAGAAGAATTTTCAAGAACAATGCTTTGTGAAAATAATTTACCAAAATATTTTTGGGCTGAAGCCGTGAATACTTCTTGCTATATTTTAAATAGAATTTTGATAAGGCATTTGTTTGATAAAACTACATATGAACTATGGAAAGGGAGAAAGCCCAATATTTCCTATTTTCGTGCCTTTGGTAGTAAGTGTTTCATCTTAAATAACAATAAAACTAACTTGGGTAAATTTGATTCCAAGACCGATGAAGGGATATTTTTAGGATATTCAACTACTAGTAAGGCTTATAGAGTTTTCAATAAGAGAACTCTACTAGTAGAAGAATCTATGCATGTAACTATCGATGAATCTAACCCAATGAGTACTGGAGAAGTTTCCTTTAAAGATGATGCAGATTTTATTCCAAAAATGGAAACTCCTACTCCCATTGTTGACCCAAAAGTGAGTTCTTCTCAAACAAATGAAGGGATGGCAACTCCCAATTTGGACCAACCATCCTCAAGTCAACAAGAGGAAAATCTACCCAAGGATTGGAGGTATGTAAATCATCATCCAATTGATCAAGTAATTGGTGATCCTTCACAAGGGGTAAGAACTCGCTCTTCCATTAGAAATATTTGCAATTTTGTAGCTTATTTGTCTCAAGTAGAACCTAAGACATTTATAGAAGCTGAAAAAGATAATGATTGGATAATTGCAATGCAGGAAGAGATAAATCAATTTGAGAGAAATAATGTTTGGAAACTAGTTCCAAGACCTAAAGATCATTCAATTATTGGAACTAAATGGGTATATAGAAATAAAATGGATGAAAATGGTATAGTAACTAGAAATAAGGCTAGACTAGTTGCTAAGGGATATAACCAAGAGGAAGGAATAGATTTTGATGAAACCTATGCTCCCGTAGCTAGATTAGAAGCTATTCGAATGTTATTAGCCTTTGCATGCTTTAATAAATTCAAGCTATTTCAAATGGATGTGAAAAGTGCCTTTTTAAATGGCTTTATAGAAGAAGAGGTTTATGTTGAACAACCTCTTGGATTTGAAAATCCTAGTCTTCCAAATCATGTCTATAAGCTTTCTAAAGCTCTATATGGGTTGAAGCAAGCTCCAAGAGCATGGTATGAAAGATTAAGTAAATTTTTGATTGACAATGATTTTGTAAGAGGTAAAATAGACACAACTCTCTTCACAAAAACTCACAAAAATGACACTTTGATAGTTCAAATATATGTTGATGATATTATATTTGGTGCTACTAATGAATCTATGTGTCAAGAGTTTGCAAAGTGCATGCAAGGTGAATTTGAAATGAGCATGATGGGAGAACTTACCTACTTCTTTGGACTGCAAATCAAGCAACTAAAAGGAGGTATCTTCATCAATCAACAAAAGTACATCAAAGATCTACTAAAGAGGTTCGGGATGGAAAGCTCAAAGCCAATTGGAACACCTATGAGCACAACTACTAAACTTGATCTTGATGAAGGAGGTAAAACTGTAGATTCAAAATATTATAGAAGCATAATAGGTGCTTTACTTTATTTGACTGTAAATAGACCTGATATAATGTTCAGTGTATGCATGTGTGCTAGATTTCAGTCTAATCCTAAGGAATCACATGTAGTTGCAGTAAAAAGAATCCTTAGATATCTACAAGGGACCCAGACTATAGGATTATGGTACTCTAGAGAATCATCTTTTGAGCTAGTAGGATATTCGGATGCTGATTTTGCTGGATGTAGGTTAGATAGAAAAAGGACAAGTGGAACATGCCAATTCTTATGTGCTATGTTAACTTCTTGGTTCTCCAAGAAACAGAATTCCGTTGCACTATCAACCGTTGAGGCGGAATATGTAACAGCTGGCAGTTGTTGTGCCCAAGTATTATGGATGAAACAACAACTAGAAGACTATGGCATGAGTCTAAAAAATATTCCTATATTTTGTGATAATACTAGTGCCATCAACCTAACCAAAAATCCTATTCAGCACTCTAGAACCAAACATATAGAGATTAGACATCATTTTCTAAGAGATCATGCTCAAAAAAATGATATAAAATTAGAATTCATACCTTCAGAAGATCAAATAGCTGATATTCTTACAAAACCCTTAAGTGAAGCTAGTTTTATTAAGATTAGAATGTTGATGGGATTGCTTGATTTTGATAAACTGAATGTTTGATTGCATCTCATTTCATCATTTGCATGTTTGACATTGAGTGATAGAGTATTAATCCATGTTGCTAAAAAATTCAGGACTGAAAATTTTACTAAGGGTCCAGTCGACTGGTAAATGTGCTCCAGTCGACTGGTAAGTCTCTGCCTGAACTTCCAGTCGACTGGTAATTTTGACCCAGTCGACTGGTAATTCTCTGCCAAATATTCCAGATGACTGGTAAGTCTTCTCCAGTCATCTATAAGATCAAATCCTGTTTGGAGCCAATTTTTTGAAAAATCTTTGTCCTCCAGTCGTCTGGTAAAGATAGCCCAGTCGACTGGTAACTCACTGCCAGTTTACCCAGTCGACTGGTAAAGAAACTGTTCATCTTTTCAAAGGGACCCAGTCTACTGGTATATCGACCCCAGTCGACTGGTATCGCGATTCTATAAAAGGGACTGTTCATTTTTGCCATTTTCAAAGAGCCAAAGCTTTCTCTCTCTAGAAAAATTCATCATTTTGATCCAAAAACCATCCAAATCCCTTCTAAACACATCGATCTACTCATTCCTAAAGAGATTTTTAACTCTCTACGGTTAAAATCTCTCATTTTTACCAAAATCACTTTTTTCAAAAACTCCAGATTTCTCCAAAATGAGTGACAAAATCCGTATAAAACTCACAACAAGTGAACTTAATGCGCCTCAAAAGCCAAGGTCTTCAAAACCTTCGTCTTCGGAGTCGAAAGAGAAGGGAGCAGCAGGCTCATCTAGCAAGGAGCCCTGAACAGAGTTGGAGCAGACTCTGTTTTACAGCCCAGCGGCTCATACGAGGTATAATTCTATAATCCGTCACAAGAAAATCATGACGGGTAGAGTCGTTGATTTCGACTCTATTCTCCATGGTAATTTCGATATTCTACTAGCCTTTGAGGCAATAAATCTGACCCCACTGGTCAGAATTCATGAAAAATATTACCCGCGACTGATTCACCAGTTCTATGCGAACTTGGTGAAACCCAGTCCTCTGGCTCTGAGATTCAGAACCAGAGTTAGTGGTGTGGAGTTTGATGTCAACACTGACCTCTTGATGAGCATTCTGAGAATCCCTATAAGGGGGTTCAATGGAGTCTGGATGGATGGCCAGACAACTTTGAAGTTGAGGAGACCTGTCGGATAGTCAGGGGCAACCCTAACTATGTGTACAGACCCACTACATTTCATACATGTAGTGACTTGCCCCTCGACTCAAAGATGTTTCAGTTGATTGTCAGTTGGACCATCCACCCGAGACTCTGGAGTCGCGGGTATCTATCTAAAATAGATACGGTATTGATTTGGTGCCGAAAATCTGGGCACCACTACAATATATATCCTCTGCTGCTCGCCAACATGATAAACGGCGAAGCAAACGACTCCGGGTGTCTTCCTTATGGGATGCTCATTACGCTCATCCTCCAGCACTTCCAGGTACCTTTGCCTGCCTCCAAGGCTCAGGATATCGGATTGACGGACATCATCAACATCTCATCTCTGAAGAAGATGAGATGTACTGTTCGTGAAGGGTTCCTCTATCCAAAGGCCGGAAAGCGCCTAAGGATCCGAGAGGATGCGAGCGACAGTGATGAGGATGGTGATACGGCTGCTGAGATGGAGACGGATACCCGAGCACCTCCCATTGGTGACTCGAGTACTGGTCAGACTGGTTACGGTGACATCCTACAAGCTATCACGAGCCTCCAGATGACGATGAAGTCCGGTTTTCAGTCCATGCAGACTGATTACCAGAGACTGAGCTCCTCCATAGACCACCTACGGGACGACTTCGAGTTACATCGAGAGCACACCAAAGGTTCCCTAGCTGAGATTAGGGAACTTTTTCATGACAGCTCAGACTCTCCCGCACCTTGAGTCTCTATGTTTTGTTTGTACTTAGCGTTTTTCCAGTTCTTATCACATAGCACGGACATCTCATGTACTATTTTTTCTTAGTTATGGCTCTGTGAAGCTTGATTGTATTGACTTTTTCTCTATGATGATATATTACTATTAGCCATATTTCTTGCATTTATTTACGATATTTGTGATATGTTAGCATTGTTTTAAAACTCTGTTTGGTCACTAAAACTGTTATAAAATGCTTATACGCTTGAAAACTTCCGGTTCTTCCCGGGAAGGCTTTCAAAATTTGAATGAAGCCAAATCTTCGCGTACGACTTTTTTTTCTTATACTCTATTTGATTGTTTGGCTAAGTAGCTTATTTTTTATGTTATGCCCTCTTTGGTTGCTGTTGTCAAAACGGGGGAGAAAAATGAGAAAAACGAGAAAATCTACTAGAAAATCTAAGTAAACGCAACCAATGCATAGATTTAGGGGGATCATTGCTCCATAACTTTGTAAAAATATTTATTGATTGGTTGAGTTTGATTCTGGATTGGTTGAAAGAAATATAAACTGTGTTTGCTTGTTTACAGGGTGGTTTTACTCGAAAAACAGAGGAGACTTTGTCCAAATTTTTGTAAAATCCTATCACTTAGCTTTTAAAACTATTTTTACATTATCAGTTTTGTCATTATCAAAAAGGGGGAGATTGTTGACCCTCGCCCGTATTTTAATGATGGCAAAACACAACTGTTATTTAACTAACATGTTTAAACTAAGTTGTATTAAGGATCAAACACATTCAACCAAGGAACAAAGTGCAAAAACTCGAACCAAATCAAGTATCAAGTGAAGACTGAAGATCTAGTATAGGTCTTAAGGTTTAGAACCAATGTAAGTCTCACTCATACATTGTATTAGCTTGTTCAATGGCTCGAACACAAAAGATTTTTCTAAAACCATTATTTTTAAATGTTTTTAATGAAAAACAGTAGAAAAACTGGGTTGGAAAACAACCCAGTCGACTGGGTACATATACCAGTCGACTGGTATATAAGTCAGAAGGTACCCAGTCGACTGGATGAATCAACCCAGTCGACTGGATGAATCAACCCAGTCGACTGGTAAAATGGACAGAAAGTCCCCAGTCGACTGGATGATATATACCAGTCGACTGGATACCCAGAAGGTATGAAAACGAGTATTTTTCAAGTGAACCCAGTCGACTAGTATCTCGACCCAGTCGACTGGTAGTTCAAAAATATGACCGTTGGACTCCAAATCTGAACGTTTTAAACTAAATTTTTTTCAAATTAAAGTCTTAAACGGCCATATTAATTGATTGCTATATAAACCCATTCAGTTAAGCATTCAATAACAAGCTGCAAATACGCAAAAAGAGTTTATTTCACATAATCAAGTTTATATACTCTTGAAACACAAAAAGATTTGAAATAATCTTGTTGAGGCATTTCTTCAAGCTTTACTTTGAAAGAGAGACATTTCTGTTGTAATAAGCCTTCATTTGTTTTCTCTCTACATTTTACTTTACACCATCTTTGTAAAGGGATTACTTCCGAGAGGAAGGGGAAACTTCCGAAAGGAAGGGGATTGTTCGATTTAAGCAATTCCTGTAATTTGCTTGTGTACGGTTTGTGCAACACCCGGCTAAGTTGT